>JARKIC010000940.1:0-170654 GCA_029378375.1 Mycena olivaceomarginata | reverse complement strand
AAACGTCCCGATTTATACCCTAGACTTTGGGATCATCAAGAAATGGGAAGCCCTCGGGGACCATAGGTATCCCTAGAGCAATCTTCGCTGGCTGCCACGCTCACAGCCGCCACTTTATCACACAGATACTACGAAGGGCTCCAGAAAGTGGCTAGAACTGGACTCGGCCTCTCGGCGGAGATATGGTTGGGTTCCTAAGCGTTCCATGACTGCGGTGCGATATGCTGGGCATTCCGTTTGCTTTCTTGTGACCCCCGTTTCTTTCTTTGCATTGGCGCGACCAGTTTGTTTCTTGTTTCTTGCAATACTAGTAATCAGTTATTTGTCTAATGGAGCTATTTCTCTTCCCGAGGACTTTGCGTAGGACGCGACCGCCTTCTGCGCGTCGCACTCTGGCTGGGAATCTTGGGCGAAATATATCTAACGCATGTGCTTAGTTTGCGGTGGACCACGAACATTCCGGTAGAGTCAAAGTGTGCGCAAGTATGTGCAAGCCGGCAAGCCCATGTCCGTTTCCAAAGTCAGGCCCAACAACCTTTCTGTCAACGTCTACCGCCCGACGAAGAGCAAAAGTTCGCCGCGGCCCGCCTTCGACGCTTCTAGATAATCCAGAACGCGGAATATGACGCCTGTGCAGCGACGATCCCCCTAGTTTACAGAAACTGCAAGTTCTTATCGTGTCTTTCGCTTCTTCCATCTCCATGTTCTCGTCAGCCAAAGAATTCTTCTATCCTTCTCTCTTACCCAACCTCTCCACGCCTGATGCGACGAAGAAAAGTCCATTGTGCCCATTTATAAAATGCAATCTAAACTAAAAGTAACAAAATATACATGCAGCGAGTACCTAAAATCGTATTCGTATTTGAGCGCAGAAGGGCGGACAGACGATATTATCGACAGGTCGGGGAGGTATGTAGGCAGTCTACTAATACAGCAATACAGCGCAGCTCGTGTGTTCATATCGTGTCTCTAGGGTCAGGTTCAGGTCCGCAAGTGCGCAAGTGCGTGTGTGCTTTTTACGACGGGATAGTGTCCGCAAGTTGGTTGCGCGTCGTACGACGGGGTAAGTAAGGAGATGGGCCGACGACCGTAAGGGGTCGCGGCCGGCGTGGGTATCAACTATGTAAGTATCGTCAAAATGTCAGACGAAATGAGTGTAATGGTTGTAAAGTGTCTTGTCCATTGTCCAAAATGCATGCGGCGCGTCCAGAGCCATAGATAGGATGCAGACAGACAGATCAATACGAGAAGACCATCAGCCAAGGGTTGAGCACGATCTGTGGCGGGCATGAGAACGGCGGGGCGTATGGGCGGGAAGGAAATGCCTTACCGGGAAGAGAATGTGGCAGGCCGACACGACCCTGCGGAGGGAGAAATTCAGCGTTACATGCGGTATGCAAAATGGATGAGATGCTTACGACAGCGGGAAGATAACTCCCCACGACGCCCCGTTTACACGCCACTCGAGGGGAACGAGAGTCGTGGAGCACACGATCATGCCGGCGATGATGGTCACGGCGACAATCAAGGGGAACCAGAACCTAGACCGCATGCGTTAGTTGTGGTTACAAGAGGCGCGGAGGATTTAAAAGCGCGGAAGATTTAAAAATGCCAACTAACCGTTTGAAAATCTTCGGAATTTCCTTAAAGAAATTCGAGCGCTGCACCTCCTTGACGGTGGCGCTCCAAGTGATGTTCACGCTGAACAGATGCGCCAGAATGGCTTGGCTCACCTAAGTTAGGAAGAAGGAAACATCATCAGATGGCCTGGACCAAAAAAAATGGGCCGAGATGCTTACGGGAATGCCCAAGCCACCAAAGAAGAAGAAGCTGATCATCAACCGGGAGTGAGAACAATGCGCGGAGAATCGCGAGGAGGAAACGGAAAACATACAAGAACGGTATCCACATCAGGTTAACCAGGAAGCCGCGTAGCTGCCGTCCGAAATATTCTTGTCAGTAAAGTCGTCATGGATAGGTGGATTGGGTGGGGAAGAGTCCACGGGGGGCCCGTACTCACCAGCTCCTTGTGCCCCAACCGGTACTCCAACAGTGTGTACCCAATCGTGCCGCTCCCAAAGAAGACGGTGGTGCAGGCGAGCCAGATCTCGAAACTCGGGATGTAGAATCCGTCGACGGGGAACTCGAACCCGAGCAGAACGTAGTTGAGGACACCGATGGTGACCGAGGCCGCGATACCGTCTGTAGAAACAGAGCAGAGTTAGCAAGGTGCTGAGTAGAGTTGAATGCACGCACAATATGAGAACATGTACGCCATCATAGAGATTTTGTAATGCATTGGCGCGGCCTTGCACCAGAGGAACTTATGGATCTGCGACGTGACGGGCCCGCGGCGCCACCACTGGATGAGCGGGTGGAAGAGCAGCTCGCTGCATCCGTACGCGTATTTCTGCCACCTGTTCAGCTCGTCGTCGACCTAGGGAATGTACATTAGTCAGAAATAATTCGCAAGATAGAAGGAAAGTAGTCACCGTGAGCGACACACCCTCTTTGAAGCCGCCATTGGAGTACGTCGCCCAACGGATGATGTACCCGCGCAGTAGCAGGCGCAGCGCCATATCGAAATCCTCCGACACGTTCGTCTCGGACCAGATCTTCTCCTTGCCGTCCGCGGGGTCGATGAACGCCGCGTCCTGGATCGCCTTCCACCGCAAAAACGCGTTGTGCCCCATGAAGGGCGCGACTTCGCCGTTGGCACAAGCTATAAGAAAGCAATGATTAGCATTCATTTGAGCGATAGAAGAAAAGGGAGCAAGCGGGACAACGCACCCATCGAGATACACCTATTGATCCGCCGCGTAAAGTAGCTAATACCATTCTCGAAATAATGTGCGCAACCTGCATAACGTCCGACTCGTGCTGCAAAATCGCCACCGTGGGCACTCGCTCATCCCGCGCAGCGTCCCTGAGGCAGTCCTCCGGCACCACCGTGTCCGAGTCCACAATGAGCACATACTCGCCCAACCTTGTCGCCTTGCCGTTCGCCGCCCACGGGCGCCACCGGCGCCCGCTCTCCTCGTACATCTCCTCGATCGCCATCCCCAGCGCGCGCTCTTCGAGGTCCTCGCCGATCATCGGTGTGTCGCCGCCGCCGCTCCCGAGCGCGGCCCACGCGGCGGAGATGATGCCGTGGTCGTCCCCGTCGCGGTTCTGGTACTGGATGCCGTACAGCCCGCTTCCCGTGAAGCTTCGCCCGTCACCGGTGCTCGCGAGGCTCATGCGGTGGTGCCCGTGCCCGCCCGCGAGCGCCGGCGCGGACGGCGCGCCGCCCAGCTCCGCCAGCGTCGGGGTCTGCCCTCGCTCCGCCTGTGCATTCGCGCGGGCAACAAGGGTTTCGAGGTGCCGCTCCGCCTTCAAGCTGAGCTCAAGCCCGTAGTAGTTCATATTGCTCGCCTTCTTGAACCGCCCCGCCCTCTTGAACCCGTCCGCTGCGTCCTCGTGCCGCGGCCGCGCGACCCACCCGATGTTGTGGTTCGCGTAGTACGCGAGGCGTTCGTCGCGGTCGGGCGGCGAGAGGAGGCGCAACCCGTCGTCGTTGACGAAGATCGTGGAGGTGCCGCCCTGGCGCGTACGTCTGCATCGCCTTCTTGAGCGACTCGATCGAGGGCGCGAGGACAGTGTGCAGGGACTCTTTGTACACGGGCATCTGGATGGTGATGTGCGGGAGCGCCTCGTCGACGGCTTTGTTGGAGCGTGGCTTGATGGCAAGAGTAGTATTTCGAGTTTTCGTGGAAGTGCGCGACGGGGCCGACGCTGAGGTTGAGTTAGTATGATGGCAGGAAATCATGGGAAAGAGGTACGCACCACATGGTGATGTTCTGGATGAGTTGGAGAGCGAAGAAACTGTGGGCGGCGATTAATAATGGAGAATCGGAGACGAAAAATAAACATACCAGCGAGACACACCATAGCAGGGGAGTTATAGCGCACAGCACGAACCGCAATGAACGAGGCCGTCGAGGGACCACTCCTCGAGCAGAGTCTTGACACCCTGGCCGATGAACACAAAGGACAGTCCTGCCGCAAGCCCGTTGTAGATGGGCGCATAGAGCTTCGCTTCGCGGCGGTCGCGCAGGCCGCTCTCTACGTCGGGCGCGATGCTCGTCGTGGTCACACCGACCCTTCCTACCGTACCAGTTCCGCCGGACCTTGGTCTTGGTGCGCAGCTTCTCGTCGTTTTCGTCGGACGGGTTGAGGCGGGCGGTGGCGGAGCTGTTGACGGGCATGGGCTTCTCGGGGTCGTAGGGGCCCGAGGGCCGTGCGGGCAGGGAAGAGTGGGAGAAGACGGAGCCGGCGAGGGAGCCAGGATTGGAAGAGGCGGGGCCGGTAGGGCGCGAGCGCCAGAGGAGCTTGATGAGACGGTCTTCAAAGTCTTGGCATGTCGGGATGATAGCGTCGAGGGACTCGGACCAGACGACCAGCACACGTTCGTCGCGCTGTATTCCGATTTAAAACAACATTGTAGATGAGAAAAAAAAAAGGCGCCTACAATGAACGCTGCGCATTGCTCCTTGTCAGCATGCGGAAGCAATAGCATAGTATCCAGAATCTGTATACGGGTGTTGGCGTCGACGTATATATTTTTGTCGTCTGGAGAGCTGGACACGAGCAGTCAAACGGCCGTCACTTTTGCCTCACCAAAAAATACTCACACATCTGCGAGCGCTGCATGGACGGCGGCGCTGCGTACTTTGACGGCCCACTTGTGGATTTAACGCAGCAACGGCCGTTTCAAAGGGCTCGAGGGCGGGATTTTCGTATGGAAAAACACGGAATTCAGGCCCAGAGGGTTGACCGGTTGGAGTGTTGCCGCCGCTGCTGCTGCCACCACCGACATGGGTGCCGTCGGAGACTCGAAGAGCTACACCAGAAGACACAGGTTCGTCGGGTCTGAACCAGGCGTCGCCCTGGGTCTGCTTGAAGAGATAGTGGAGCAGGGCAATCCCAGCGGTCGTAATCCATGGCTGCGTGTGGATGGCCGTTGCAGGCAGGAGAAGAAGTAGTCCCCACCAAGCTTCCCACACCTCCCTAGATATCCGCCAGTGAGGCATCCTTCAGAACGCGTCGAATGAAACGCGCGATAACACGGTGTTCGGGGTCCTCCTCGGCTATTCTCTCAATTCGGAAATGAACTTTATTCTGCGACATAAAATACTTGGGTTTCCGATATCTCCTCAGAAGATACGCCACGCAATCTAACCAAACCAATTACATTGTCTGCGGCGGGGTGAATGCGGCGTTTGCTGTGGATGAAGGCTAATCGTCTATCGGCTGGATCTGTGGATGACGTCACGGGGCGGTCATAGAGAATCCTTATCGGGACTGCTACATTTGATCCCCGCACCTTTGTCCAGAACTGTTCCCTGTCCAAAATGCATGATTGTCGACTTTTTTCGACGGATTCATTTCATGTCAAGTACTATTCAGTCCTTTTCTGGGCGGTGGTACGTTTTTTTTTTTGAGCGAACAAGCTGGAATTCGGAAAATAGTACCCACTGCAGGACCAATGCAGAACGGAAAATCGGTTAAACAGTGTATCCAATCAGTCGCACGACGCGCGGTCCCGGGACAGCACCCGGAGTCGGCCATCTTCCATTTTCCATCTATTCGGATACAAAGACTACTAAGACCGCACGCCAAGGACGTCTTGAGCTCATCCATCTATTCTCGTGTAGTTGTATTTCATTATCAACGACGGTCAGTCCACTGCAAGTAAGTAGGTACAATGAATGAAGTGAATCGTCTATTTTATTATCTATCTCGATTCGGAGTGTGCAGCTAACAGAAACAAAGTTGTCCAAGCAGCAAACGTGTGTGGGTGAGGGAGGAGGGAGGTAAGTGTCCTTGTGCGAGAGGGTCAGGGTCAAGGCAGGCAGGCAGGCAAACGAGCGGGAGAGCGGGTCGAGTCTGTCAGTCCGTAGGTATCAAGTGTGTGCGCGGGCCAAGTGCCCGTTTCGGGGTATGCAGGCGTGTGTTGGATTCTTCGGTCGCTTTGCGACGGCGTAGGTGGTAGGGCCGTGGAGCCCAACTAACACTTTTTTCCACATCTTCACCGAGTCGCTGGATCGCAGAAAATAATCAGTATTTACGTCCAATGAAGAGCAACAGCAAAAACTCACATCCTAAACGCCCCGTCCGCGGCGCTCGTCGGCCACGTCGGATACCACGCGCTCTGCGCCTTGTAGAACTCGTACATCGCGTCTGTAATAAGCATTGTCAGTGATGTTCCGAAAGAGGAAGGTTAAAGTTGGAGGGATAGGGGCGACGCGGAAGAAGAAAGCCGGAGAAAGCAAAACTCGGCACGAGAAACGAAGGGGAACAGAAACGCACTCAACGAGCTATCGAACCACGGCTTGTTCCCGACCTTGTCGGGGGAACCACCCGCTCGTCCCGCCCACCGCCAGGTTGATGATCAGATAGAACGCTGCATTGTACATTCGTCAGTTGTCGTTATTTAAAAAGGATTTGGGCGGAGACGCGGACTCACGCTGGTCAAAGGGACTGTTATTATGCTGATACGGGTTTCGAAAGCGGGATCTCCGCCGACCCGTTCTGCGCCGTGGCGGGGAACCCCGCGCGGTTCCAAAAGCTGCTCTTCGCATTCTTCGTCGAGATCGCGAGCACGGTATGTGGATGCGCGAGTCGACGTAGAAACCGCATCACTTGTCGTCCCACTCCATCCCGTACGTGTGGAACCCCTTGTCGAAGCTCGTGCGCTTGAGCCCGTACCACCCGTACAGCTTCTCCACGAGGCTTGCCAGAGGACCGTACTGCACCGTCGCGCGGACAAAGTTCGAGCCTGCGAGAGCGCGTTAGTTAGTTTTGATCATCCTTTTGTTTAACCTCAAGCCGTCGCTCACCCTGCGCCGCATACTCCGGCCCATTCCCCCTTGCCTCCATAATATCAATCTCGCCCGACATGGGCCACGTCCCGCTGTTCGGCAGCATCCAAATGGCCGGCCACAGCCAGTCCCCCCTCGGCAGCTTGGCGCGCACCTCGACGCGCCCGTACGTGATGCTGTAGTGGTTCTTCGTGCTGATGCGCGCGCTCATGACGGGGTTGATCACCTGGTCGACGCCGTTGCCCGATGCCGTGCACGCGGTTTTGTTCGTTTCCCCTGTGCGTGATGTGAGCTATTGTTGCTGAAGGGAGTGAAGAGGAGAGGAACGCACGACTCGGTACACGGGTCCATGGTGTAGGTCCCACTCTGGACGGTGTTCTCGCCGAGCGCGGCGCTGGTGAGCGTCGGCATGATGTACAGCTGTCCGTTCTGCACATAGCTGTTGTTGTCGAACTGGGTCGCCATCTGGAACTCCGCGTTTCTGAAAAGGATGTATCATCAGCATCTTTCTTAGGAAGCAAAAGGGCGCAACAACGCCGCAACGCACCCAACCCGCCCAGCTGCACCTCCCGCGTCCACGTATTCGTCAAATCAAACGTCTCGAACTGCTCGTTCAGCACACTGCACAGCTCGCTGTCCTTGAACCGGTCCACGCCCCTCCACGCCGAAGAGCAGAGAGCGGCGGCACCCGCGAGCCCAAGCACCATCATCCCAAAGGTGAGCCACCACGACACGCGTGCGCGCGGGGGCCGCGCGCTGCAGCCACGGCTTCTCCTCCTTCGTGAGCTTCCCAGCCAGCCGCGTGCTCGGGGCAGGGGCAGGCGGGGCGGGGAGCGCCAGAGCCAACCGCCGAGCCGGCGCCTGAGTGGGGCCCGGGGAAGGACGGGTAGGAGGGGTAAGAGGGGGGCGCCCAGAGGCTCGAGCCCGGGCGCGAGGCGGGGGAGAGGAACGGCGCGCGGAAGTTCTGCGAGGAGTTGCGCGGGAGGTTGCCGCCCAGCGTGGGGGTGCCCGGGAGGTCGTGCGTGGAGACGCGCGCGCTCGCTTGGCCGGCGGCGTAGGCGGCGTTGAGCGCGGTCTGGGAGGCGCTGGGCTGGAGCATGCCGGCGGCGGCGGAGTTGCGGTAAGACGCTGTTGTTACCCGCCATGGCGGCGAGAGAGCCGGAGGAGGAGTTGTGACGCGGGTCGCCGGTGGACATGAAGGGCGCAGAGGGCTGGCGGGAGAGACCGGCTTCGTGCGAGGTGTCGGAGAGGCCGCCGCGGGCGACTTGGTGTTCGCCGCCACTGGTCAAGCTCTCGAATGAGTTTGAAACGACGGCGAGCTGGGAGGGGGTCCGGGTTGCCTGGGTGTGCTGCAACAACCGTTAGTGAAAAAACAGATAAACCAAAGTCAAGCTTACACTGGAACGGAAACTGGAACTACTCGGGGGCGGGCGAGTGCGACTGGAGGCGCGACCGCGGCTGCCGGACGGGGGAACCCGGCTGCTCATCGGCGTCGTTATAGTATAGGTTCGCAGCGTTCCAGGTTGCAGGGGATGTGGGGGACAGCTCGGCGTCCTCTGCACCCGCACCCACGGGTGCGTAGTCGCGTTCCGTGTACGCATAGCCGTTATCGGCACCGTCGAACGGATTGGAGTTGCGACGGCGGCCGACGACGGGGAAGGAGGGGGTGATTGGTGAAGCGCCCCCGACGGGTGCGTAGGTAGAACCGGAAGCCATGTAGAGCGGCGACGAGTCTGCGTCTGGACGCGGGGAACAGTTTCCCTGTCCGAGTCCGATAAAGAAGATTCCGAGCCAGAATCGCGGCGGGAGTCCTGGGACAAAAAGAAGGGGCGCGGAGGCGAGAGCGGGACAGCGTCTGTTAGCTGCTGAACAGACTCATTCGACTGGGCTGAGTTGCGGTTGTGATTTTTTGTGAGACGGGACATGGTGGTAGCAGTTCAAGCGACAACCTGAAGACAAGACGCGAGAAGCAGACGCGCCGGCAGCAGCCAACAAGAATCCAAGCGGGCACCTGGCAGATACGGGCAAGGAGAGAGCGTGGAAGGCGCGTTGCCCATTTTCTTGTATCTTCGCGTCTATAATCAGCCCAAGGACCCCGGACACCATCTTGACCCATTCGTCCAACTGAAAAAAAAAGATTCCCGTATGTTCCTCTTTTCTCATGACAGAGGAACTGCGTCATATACAAGTATTGTGTTCGTCAGAAATTGTCGCAGAGATAAGCCCGTTGCCAGCCCAGTTGCAGAGAAGATGCGCGCTGAATATTGCCTCCGTTCCGACCAGCATGTAGCCAGCAGAAGCCTGTTGGCAGCCATCCAGCCTTGTACGTACTTGAGTTTCCAAAACACAATTCGGCGAGTCAGTCGTCATGTCGCAAGAAGCCCTGAGAAGTGGAGCGGCTCGTATCGATATCGCTCGACTTGCGCATCCAGAGCGTATCTAGAGAACATTGGTTATCGTCAGCACAGCTTTCTGTCTTCAAAGTTCATCTCCACTGGAAAATGCCGGCACTTATCCATACCCGCCGTCCATCACTGATTCACTCTGAGTCTGGCGCTGTCTTGTCTGAGTCTTCTCTCTCTTCCCAAATTCCCGCGCACGAAGGCGCACAAAACACGAGCCCCGCCCGCGCCAGACAGCCATCTCGCACGACCGACGATCGACGTGTAGAATTCCTTTAATATTCAAAATGAACGGGCGGAAGAATCGAAATCGCTACGCCGCCATCGCGCGCCTTATCTATGACAACAAGACGTCGACGTCGCGACCTCCGTTCAATCTGTCTGTTCGCCCCTTGCGCTCATCATGCATCGGCGTGTGGAATTTGTCTATGTTTTTTCAGCCCCTCTGCGAAATCTGGCGGAACTCTATCGCCGCGTTCCGGCCTGACAATCCCTGGTCTAGGTCTACGCGTACCTGTATTTTCACAGCTAGGCGAAGTGTCCGGTGAAACGGTCCAAAACGAAACATGACCCCGACACATCGATATCAAGGTAGGATTTTCCCTCCGCAGAGCAAAACAGGTAATCGAATCTAATAATCGTTTTAATATATCGCGATCGTCGAGTTTCACTGCGCCCACCGACGCCCACTACAGAATTTCACGTGTCAAGACGATAAGTATGGTGGATTTAGGCCCCGGTGGGTCGGTCCGCTTTTTTTTTTTTTCGGAAATCTCGACTGACGACTGACTTGCTCAATATTAATGAAAATCGGCTCCTGAGCTCTATTTTGGACCGACCTTTGCCATTTTTGGCCCCAGGAGTTTTTTTCCGCGGTTTCTCGACCTCTGGTAGTCTGGTAACCGCGCCACTTGCTGCCACTTGGACAGAACGGTTACCGATCTAGACTCCTGGCCCTTCTGAGACACTTTCTGGAACATTTCCCGAGGTTTCTGACGGCCGTATCCATCGCGGCCGCTGCACAAAATCGTTGAAACTCGCCCCAGCGAACCTTTCCTGCCTAGATATCCCTTCTCGATCCACCAAGGACCGACTGAGGTCGTCTGGGCTTGTTGTACTCGATATCCCGGACCCAAAAACCGATTTTTAACCTCTGATTTACTTTATTCCAAACCGAGCTAGTAGCCAGTGACCGTGGGGCCTGTTGATTCTCATTCGCACTTCCCGTACACCACCTGGACTTGGTTCTCCACCCATCATGTACCGCGGTGGTAGGAACTTCAAAGTTCAAACATTGAAACAAATGCCTGGGCTTGCTTCCTCGGTTTCTTTTTTTCCTGGGCGAGACCGCGGTCAGATGCACTACCTCATCCTCCCTCTTCCTTCGGTCGTTCTCCACTCGAAAACTCGGGGACACGACGCCGGTTGTGGCATATAGGTACCATTTTCAACCACAACCCCACGGGAATGCCTCCGCCGTGAATGCTCCCTTCGCGGAGACTTGCACGACGAGGACAGCGGGGGGCAGCCGACTTTGCGTGAGATCCAACTGTTACGGCGCTCCTGATCCGGTGACTGGTTCGCCCATATTTAACTTGCGCTTCACATCAAATGTCGACCGTTCTTCTCTATCAGTGCCTTGCACTCATGTCTGGGCTATATCAGCCGAGTCGTTCGCTAGAGCATGTACGCTCCCCCCCTTGCCCAGTTGCTGCAAGTATGGTTCCGCTCAAAAGATGACCGCTCTTCTACTTGGTCGTCTGCGCTGTTGCGCTGCCGAAGATTCCACTGTCGAAACGTGATGATATCTTGGCTTCCGCGAAGGAGAATGGCAGAATCCTGAGCAGCATAAACAGCCTCAAGATACAGATGACCAAACCGAGAGGTAAGGTGGCGTCCCGTCTTCACAATTATCCCACTTTACGGGCGTCTAGCAAAATCGAGACCGGTATCGTTGCCAGTGAGTGGAACACTGAGGCAGCCATCCTGCTGTTGCCGGGTTTCCGGGAGTGTTTCCGCTGGTCTCTTTTAATCTGAAATTCTAAGCCCGGATTTTTTCACCGTGGGGATTACATTCGCAAATTAGATATTTCATGTCGCATTGGCAATGTTGGATCTTAGAGCTGGGAAGGCAATGACTGCGTTCATGGACTGTTTCCTCCCCGGGTGCAAGTTCGCAAGCATAGTTTTTTCTTTAAATACACTGTCTGAGATACTTTGGTCGCAGCGCTCTGGGTGTTAGGTGATGTTTTTCTCAGGGCCACTGGGTCAGTATATCAAAATCAATGTGTACTCTGTCGCGTTGATCATTATTCCAGAGTTTCTACACTGGTGCGTTCTGGGACAGACATCGATGGCTGCACGGGGACTGACGGTGGTGGCTATATCTGGTTTTCAACTAAGGCAAAAGACCTGTCGAATTTGCTACACATCGATGAAGATAGTTGCAGTGAACCAAGTAACATTTTGGCCTAACCTTTAATGAGAGACTGTTCCAGTTTCTTATTTTACTGTACTATTGGAATTAGTAAATGATGGCGTTCCCACGGTTCAATCGTCGGTTGTTCAACCTAATTGCATATATCAGGTCTTTTTCGTCTTTTTTTATTTTAGAAAAACGAAATCTGATCATTTGGTCTGACTAGGGAGGACTAACCTAATTGCGAATATTGTGTCATGAACATCGTTCAGGGCAAGCGCTTGAAGTCGGTCACAATCGTTTTAATTTCAACGCCCGGTTCAAACGAGAAAAAAAAAGTATATCCGACAAAGGTTTGGCGGCGGGTGAATCCCACGTACTTCCATGCTACGACAGTTTCCGGAGAACATGCCGGCGCATCAGCCAGCCGCGCAATACTGTTTCATGATGTTCAGCGCTCACTGCTGTGGCCCATCCAAATAAATTCCTCGTTTCCTTCCTTTCGAGTGAACCACCATGTCGAGCGCGCCTATAATATTCTAGCCCGGATTTGCGTGGTCCGCGAACACATGGAAAATAAGGTATCTATCTCTGTTGAGCAAGTTACCATCTGACGCATAACTAGATACGCCTTGAACTACAAAGGTTTGGCGTATAAACTTACCGATCGACCATGTTGGGAACGAACACCGCACTCTTGTGAGACTTGTGAGATATACAAGGCGCTGATTCGGCCGCGGCGCTCATACTCCAGCTTCTGACCTTCGCCGAAAGTGAAGTGCTGGGAACGAACACAGCGCTCTTGTGACGTATACGGGGCGCTGATTCGGCGCTAATACTCCAGCTTCTGACCTTAGCCGAAGTCTTGGGCGCGAAGCACTGCACTCTTCTAACGTATATATAAGGGCACTTGATCAAAACGCAGTTCCCTCGGTCTCTTCAGTACTACTCCTACTTGAAATTATCTTTTTCAATCGTAAACATGCCATCGGTGACACCCCCAGGTAGATACGCAGCTCACCGTCAACCATTGCATTTACGAACCCACTCTATCATAGACAATCGAGGGTCAGTTTTCTATGCTTTTATCTTTAGGATCAGTAATTGATTCTCCTGGCTACTAGGCGGAGTACACACAAGTGTCCGTCGTTAGCATCTATCATGTGCGATGCCCACTCACGTTCTTTGTCATTCAGTTTGTTAATATCCAGCCCATTGGTGCCTACAATGAGCCCGGTTTGCGTTCAGTGAACTCAAACACAGAAACCAGTATCACATTCGTGAACTTCAGAGCCGAACCTCTGCATCTCTGGTGGATCTCATTTGAGGGGAGGAGGGTCAGTTATGGAACCGTCGACGGAGGCGGTGGGAGGGTGGACATAAAGACTTATTTGACTCATCCTTGGGTCATTACGGACGAGGGGAGCGGTGAAGCCTTGGGGATTTGGTTTCCTATTCCCGATAGAGGACTCGTGGTTGTCGCTTGAGAGATGACATACGAGGCCTATGAATTTGTTGAATGTACAGGATCTTTGCTGTTCAAGCACTGCCGTCCTAAGATAATTCAGGTGCCATATTGGACAGGTTGAAGCAGTTGAAGTTGAGTTCAAAGTCCGCCTGCGGCCATCACCGTCGATACCATCAAGTCTCCCTGTCCCGCAAGCCAACAGTGTCGTTCATGTCCCGTTTGATTATTCGCTCACGAAAATCTTCCGACTCTCCGACTCTCGCCCTCGAGTCAAAACAGCAGACTAATGATTCGTACACCAACTTAAAGGCCCTCCGAGCTCCCCTGGTACCGGCCGAAACGTAAACCGCACCCATCCTCAGTCGTGGACGATGACCCTGACGATAACCTCTGGGTCGAAAAAAAAATATTGATATGGACGGAGTTGACTACGACCCGGAGTCAAGGTAAGGGATTTCTAAATCAGCTGCCCTTGCTATCTGGAGAACCTTTTCGGCCTGCGAACGAAGACTTGAGAACGAGTAGAAAGTCGAAATCAATACTAACCTGCAGAATCATTCGGTTTATCTATCATTTCCCCCTCCAAACCCGCAGCGCCTCGATTCAGCGCATGCTCGCGTTCCATCCTATGCACGATTTTCGCGGCACGCTCGATTTCTAAAAAACGTCGAGCCTAAGCATGAATTCAAACTGGCTCGGCGGAACTCACCAGCAGCTGTGGGGACGAACGCCGACTGGATTACATCCACCTGGCTCGGGTGGATGGCTTGCTGTTTTTTTTCGTCAGTCATGCTCCACAACGCAAAAGTGCGAACAGACCTTTCCGGTAAAATCCGAGCTGGCGCCCATCTCGACACTCGTCTTTCAGATACTCGAGATCCTTGTAATTCACACAAACCTGGTAATGATGTTGGTGCAGCCTCAGGTGCGACGTTATATACATACCATGTCGATAGCCTCCAACCCGAAGGCCTTGGCTGCAATAACGATTGAAGATCTAGTATACAACAGCTCGTGTCGCGAGGAAGACCTCAATATTGACGTGTCGGCGCAATCTTGGCGCCAAATGAATACACAGAAAACGGGAAAGACGTGAATAATTACAATCTTCGGCGGCGAACTACCACCATTAGTTTAGAGGAGAATTTTTCTGAGTAAAAGGACTCACCAGCAACGCAGTCAAAGCTCCTCCGAGCTTTCCGAATTCCGATTTCCAAGCAGCGATGGCCCCGAGATTCACGATGCTCTTGCGCTCTCGATACTGGCAACGAGTCCCAGAGCATTGCCATTCGCATCACGTATTGCTGTCGAGACCGTATTGAGATCTTCTGCGGAATGGACCTTCGGAAGGACGAGGCTGCCAACTGATTTCGAGGGGTAAACCTGCGACCAAGAATCAGGTCGAGCCGGATTTGGGAGCGTGTGTGTTACGATTTGGGATATATCATCTCTGAAGAATGGCGTGCTGATATCGTTGACGCGTACGGCCAATCGTTCGCGCGGAGGAAGATCCCCTCGCTAAGCAATGCTTGTGGGCTCAAGGCAGAGCGCATAAAGGTATGCATACCCCGAGGAAAGCAGAAAGGCGGGCTCTGGCAGCGGTCTTGTCGGCAGCAGACGGGAAGAAACGCTGTCCTCAAGGTCGTATATTATCATGTCCGAGCGCGTTGAGAGAGACTTTTCCAGCATGCGATCGGACGAGGAGGGAACATAGAGATATGACCGCTTCAAAGACACAGCAGGAGGGATGCTGGAGGTATTCAGACTCCGCACACTTCGTTTCAACGCCGGGGTTGGCTTCAGGTTCAAACGAGAAAACATGAGATCAGAGAACGGTGTGGAGGTCTGGAGCAAGATTGATTCGCCAGTTTACGTACATACGACAATTGCCTTTACCAGCGACTTCTCCCGTATTTTCTGCAGTCCAAGACATCTCTGGCGCCAAGGTACTAGTCTCGTGGCTCGTACCACTACATATACGGCTGCGGGATGTTCATCATGATGTGAGCGCTCGCTGCTGCGGCTCGTCCGGGTGCGTTGCTTACTCCTTTCCTCTCGAGTGAACCACCATGTCGAACGCGCCCATAATCTTCTACGACATCCCCTCCAAGGCGCCCGGCTGTGCATGGTCCCCGAACACATGGAAAACAAGGTATCTACCTCGTGCCGGCCGTGCAAGATATCCTGTCATCTAACGCATAACTAGATACGCCTTGAACTACAAAGGTTTGGCGTATATAAAACTGAGTGGATCGAATACCCCGACATTGCGGACCTATGCAAGAAGATCGGCGCGGAGCCCACCATGATACGCAAAGCCGGCAGACCTTACTACTCTCTGCCCGTCATCCAGGACCCCAAGACCGGCGCGGTCATTTCCGACTCGGCGCGCATTGCGGAGTACTTGGACGAGACGTATCCCGACACACCCAAGGTATTCCCCGCAGGTGCGCTTTGTTTCGCGGTCTCCAAAATGATGGGACCTGATATGATTGGATTACAGAAACGCACGTTCTGCAGAGAGCTTTCCTGGCAGCCTATGACGGCGCGACAGAGCCTTTGGTCTCATACATCATCCCCGCCGTCGCCAAAATCCTCCGACAAGGAAGCGTTGAGTATTTCGTGCGCACTCGGGAGGAAGCCTTCGGTAAAAAGCTGGTCGACATATGGCCGACTGGCGAGGCCCACGAAGTAAAATGGAAGGACGTTGAAGCAGGTTTCGGCAAAGTCGACCGTTGGTTGAACGAGCCGCTGAACAAAGGGCAAGCCGTTCGTCATGGGCAACGTCGTGTCGTTTGCGGACTTCATGATCGCGGGAGAGATGCACTGGTGTAGGCAGGCATTCGGTGAAGAGAGCGACCTGTGGAAGGATATGATGGCATGGCATGGGGGGAGATGGGCGAGGCTCGTCGCCGACCTCAAGAAATACGAGGGGGCTCGTGAAGAAGATATGACTGATTGAAATGTGTAACAATGTAGAACCCCGTAATCGAGTCGTCTACTCACAAACAATTAGATGCTCGAGATTGTATGGGTAATAACAGATAGGGCATTATTGTATTGATGTCGCGTTAGTAGGAATCATTTCGTTTTCCGATGCTCCTGAGAACGCGTGGGATTAGTGGTGTGCTTTCAACTCCATGGAAGGACTCACAGGCTTGTGGCTAATCTCATGATCAACGTGCACATATGCTGTCGCAAACACCGTCAGCATCGAGCGCCACCAATGTGAGATTCATGTACCTCGTCCAACATTCGGCAGCTGCTCAATCTTGTCCTGCAGCGCCTGTGAGAGATCGTGCGCTTTCCAGAGCGGCGTGTCAGCGTCCATGACGATGTCCAGCTCGACGACATAGTCCTGTGCGAAACGTTAATTTCTTCATCACCTGAACCTGAGATATGGGACAAATTCTTACGGGCCCAGCGTGGTACACCGTACACGAATCGATCTGCTTGATGCCTTCGGCATACATCATCGCCTTGTAGATGACGAGCTGCTGGAACTCTATGGGCGCCGCGACACCTGCGAGTAGCAGAAATTGGCGGTAGAGCGTGCGGCCCCACACGATATTAGCGCCGCTTGAGGAGTGTTAAAATTATTTGAAGAAGGACGTAAGGAGCCTGGCGAACCAGATATGAGGAGAGCGCCGAGCGGATCGATCCACCACCGAAGCTTTGCGCCCGCAGCGGACGTCAAAATACCAAAGCCGTTGACAAAAAGGTCGTTCCGGCTAAAATATATCAGAGCCGATTCTGGTCTGACAGGTGTGCTAACTCACTGGTCCTCCCAAAGCACTCTGACTTGCGAGTTTTTGGGACCTCACGGAAAAAGCAGTAGATGAAAAGAACAAGCTTTGTGACTGCGGCCGCAAGTTGAGAACGAGTAAGGAAGGCAGCAACAACCGTGAACCGACCAAAAGCTACTGCCACAGCCACGACAGAGGGGATGTGCAAGCCCTCTTTGCCCGTGGCCCCCTTGGCGAGCTCCTGCACTGAGAAAGCCTGGCGGAGATATGAGGTGCTTTGTATGATGGAGAATTCTCGGTACGAACAATGAGAACTACCGAGACAGAACCCATGGCGCTGGCGTAGACTATGTCGCCGATGCTAGATGATACACAACAATTAGTTTTATAAACGACTCGGAGGAAAGTGACACGTTTCTAGTCGGCTTCCTCCCTGAAAAGAAATAAGAACGCAGGCACCTCAATACCACGGTTTACATACGGAAGGGTATCTTCGTGGATCCGCTGTGAGCGCCATGCGATGGCAGTAATGGAGTACCTGGGATTCATTTAGATTCGGTCGGCGCTCCAAATTGAATCACGAACAAGATTTGCAAGTGGATCAAACACAGCGTCCATGGCTGTCGCGAAGAATGACAACGACAAGGAAGAAGAACAGCCGCATAAATCTGAAGCACGGCCAAAACGCTGGGGAAGTGCGCGTCAGATATAATTGTTTTTAGTGCGGTTGTGAGTACTAGTAAGACCTACCAGTTGGCAATAAGGGAACCATAAATTGCTATCTTGATCTGTATGAGATATCAGGGACCTTCATCCTTAGCTTCGGATGCGGGTCGACGCACCGCAAGCCTATTGGTATCCTCTTCCTCCTGTGCACTTTTCAATGTGCTGGTCCATTGTCATGAGAAGGGCAGCGATTTGCTTATTCTGCCGCTCATAAAAGTCGCCCACAACTTTGCCCTGCTTGCGCCTCTTTTTCCTTTGACGCAAATTCTGAATGTCTTCTGCCGTCTGGAGCCGGCTCGCGAGCAGTAGGGGATCCGCTTCATTAGAGACACCGCTACTGCGATCAGACTCGTTGGATGTCGTAGATGTGGTAGCGGCATCCGACGGTGCTGGAATTGGTTCCAGTGGGAGAGATTCCATGGTCTGAGGTTGTGGTCGGAAGAAAAGAGCTGTGGAAACGTGACTTGGACTGGGACTTGTTATAGCCGGACCTATAATGCACCAAAACATCCTGACCGCCGTTTCGAAAATAGTGAGTGCCTGAAAGCGCAACATAACCGTCATGTTCATAGTTAAGAGCACAAAATCTGAACCGCTCCCTTGGTTCATTGCTTGCCGGCGGTTGCCGTTCCCAGTCGTTTGGGTCGCTTACTCATCCTTGCTTTCACCTCGACCTCGACCATGGATCCTTTCGAAGTGCGCATACAATTTCTGGCCCTCTTGAAGCGCTTAAACGCGTCAGTAGCACTCTTGGTTCCCTCTAATTTCCTCCTGAATTCGCTCAACTAGTTCCCAACAGTCGATACAAAAAGTGGTAGGCTTCGCGGTCAAATTCTTTCCACCATGTGGTGAAGATCTCTGGGACTGCATCGTCGAGGAATGCCAGAAGGTGGGGAATCGTCCATTCTGTCGATTCTTTAGGCTGATTCAGGTTTGCAGGGCTCCATAAACTCTCGAATAAACATCCTCTATTTCCTCGACTTCCCTTTGCGAGACATGTCTTCTTGTCAAATCCATTCCAGCTCGATTGGATCCGACCCGGGGAACAACCAATATGTGGACTTTGTGAATCGGGACATTGGAAAAATTGTCGAGTGCATTGTACCTGCAGGACGAGAAGGCCTGCCCAACCTCACCAGCACGAAGCAGGCGCGTTTTTGGCGTATTCCTTGTGCATTCTCATTACTCACTGTCCCCAGATCCTTGAAAACTGGCGAAGTAAACGTGTCGTAGACCCCCAGATCGTCGACGATGTTCTTTCGGCGCTTGAGAAGCGGACACCACCTGTGGCGAGCCAGGTTTCCCCAGCAGCATCGGCACCGAACCGACGATCATCTCACTCCTCACTTTCTCGCTCCGAGGTGTTCAAGCGCATTGAAGAGGATCGTGAACGCCACAAGCGGTTACGAGAACGACGCTGGGTGCAGCCCATAGCGCACCGCGCTCCTGGCCAGATGAATATGCTCTCATTCCTACCGCTAGCAGGAGAAAACGACGACGAGGTGCTGGCGGTAGACGTCGAGTTTGAGAATGACTGGGAGGACTACGAGTGACTGGAACGAAGATGACGATGAAGCGGCGCAAGATGAGAGCGATTTGTGCTTTCCTGCTGAGGGCGAAGGCCCTATGGATTTGTCGTAGCAAGCGCACTGTACTGTATCTCTGTATTTTATATTTATATTTTGCTTCTTGTCTTTTACGTAAAACGCGATCAGTCATCCGGGCTCCAAATCAGCAAGCGCGTTTCGGTTCCGCCAAAACTCTTCTTACGCGACTACCATGTCTGCTCCGGAATCCAGCTAACGTTCGAATAATCACCACCTTGGGCACGTAGATCATGGAAAAAACGACTCTGATGGATGCCCTGCTTGCTGCGAACAACATTATTTCGTCGAGGATGGCCGGCAAGATGAGATACATGGACAGTCGCGAGGACGAACAAGAACGAGGAATCACTATGGAAAGCAGCGCTGTATCTCTGCGGTTCCAGGTCATGGACAAGGACGGTACGCTGGGTCTTAATACCCTTCCGCTTCCGGACCATCTGTAATGCTCTACTAGCAAAACCGAAGGTGTATGTGGTGAATATGATCGACACCCCCGGACATGTCGATTTCTCGAGCGAGGTGTCTACCGCGGCTCGGCTGTGCGACGGAGCGCTGGTTCTCGTCGACGTCGTCGAAGGCGTCTGTACCCAAGTAAGAACGACTCTTTGACGCGAGTCTGCATCTCAATATTCAACTAGACAATTGCCGTGCTGCGCCAAGCTTGGGTGGACAGACTGCGACCCATCCTGGTCATAAATAAATTCGACCGCCTTATCACAGAGCTCCAGCTCTCTCCCACAGAAGCATACTACCATCTGGCGCGTTTAATCGAGCAAGTAAACTGCGGTCATGGGCAAGTTCTTCGCTGGCGATCGTATGGAGGACGATCTCCGGTGGAGAGAGGAACGCGAGCGCCGTTTGGCGGAGAAGAAGGAGATGCAGGCTGATGAGGCGGACGCTGCCGTCGACGAAGAAGTTCCAAGAAAAGGATGACGAAGACATTTACTTTGCCCCCGAACGCGGCAACGTCATTTTCGCTTCTGCTATCGACGGCTGGGGCTTTTCGCATTGGAAAGTTTGCTCAGCTCTTCGCTGCCAAGCTGGGGGTCAAGGAAGCAAATCTACGACGGGTATTGTGGGGAGACTTTTACATTGACCCAAAGACCAAGAAGGTGATCAGTTATAAGCACCTCAAGGGCCGGGCGCTCAAACCTCTATTCGTGCAATTCGTGCTAGAAAATCTTTGGGCTGTCTACGATGCTGTCGTGCTCAACCCGTGCGTCGCTTTCCCACACCACCGAGTCTCAATTGAACTCAAGGATTTGTGGCGCAGAAATACGGAGAAAGTAACTAAGATCGTCGGCGCACTGAATTTGAAAATTCCGCCGCGCGATCTCAAGTCGAAAGACACGCGCCATCTCCTCTCGCTCATCTTTTCTCAATGGCTCTCCCTCTCTACATGCATCATCCAAGCGACTATCGATGTTGTTCCCGCGCCACCCGTCGCCCAGGCCGTTCGCATACCGAAGATGCTTTACCCAGAGGTGTACGACACAACCGTAGAGCCAAAGAATAAACTGGAAGAGGACCTGTTCGCTTCGAAATCCGAACCAAGCGCGTGCGTCGTGGGCTATGTGAGCAAAATGTTCTCGGTCTCTGGGAAGGATTTTCCGGAGAACAAGAAGAAGCCTATGACTGCCGACGAAATGCGTGCTCGGGCTCGGGCGGCCAAGGAGGCGCGGCAGGCTGCCGAGAAAGAAGGAGAAGGAGCACAAGAATCTGAAACTCCGCTCAGCTCTGCTCCCGACGCAGAGCCGGAACCTGCAGAGGAAGCCGTGGACACCGAGATCATCCTGGGCTTCGCCCGGCTCTACTCGGGGACTATAACGACTGGTATCTCGGTGTACGGAGTGCTGCCGAAATACAACGCGTCGCTGGGTCCCACTCATCCGCGGAATGCTAAACACATCGTTAGTGCTGTGGTCGAGGGGCTGTATGTTATGATGGGCAGGGAGCTCGTCGTTGTGGACAACGTGCGCGCCGGAAACATTTTTGCAATCAAAGGGTTGGAGGGAAAAGTCTGGCGGAGCGCGACTTTGTGTGCTCCCGAAGCAGCTGGAATCGGCGAGTCCTCGGACATCGAAGCGGTCAAGGACTGCCTCCTCAATCTTGGTGGGGTCGACCGCGCTGTAAGTCCGCCTCACTTTTTCTTCAGTTCGTTGGGCTGATGCATTCGAAGGCCCTCCCGATTGTGCGAGTTGCCTTGGAGCCTGCTAAACCCGCCGACATGCCCAAGCTCGTTGCCGGACTTGAAACTTCTCAGCCAATCAGATCCTTGTGTCGAGACTTTCCAGCAGCAAACTGGTGAATATGTCATTCTGACCGCCGGCGAACTGCACTTTGAGGTTGGTGTGATTTTATCGGCTTAGCTGCGACTGAAACTATTTTGCCGGACTATAGAGATGCCTCAAAGACCTCCGAGAGCGATTCGCACGGGTCGAAATACAGGCCTCGACGCCCATCGTTCCATTCCGCGAAACGGCCGTGAAGGGAATTGGTAGCTACGATTTATTCCTTCCGTGGATACTTCCTGACACAGGCTATTAGACATGGCACCCCCGAAGACGCCGAATGCTCCCAGAGGCACCATCCACGGCGCAAGCTCGCAAAGTATCGTGACATTCACCATCCGCGCCAGCCCGCTGCCCCGTGTCATTCTTGACTTTATACTCCACAATCTCGCGACCCTCAAGATCCTGCAACAAGAGCGCAAGGGCGGCGTCGACTCGGAGGGTACCGATGCCGGGATGGCCGAAGAAGACCTAGACGGGCCCAATATCGGCGGCAACATCGTGCGAAAACCCACTGTGAAACCAGAACAGTTCTGGGACGCCTTGCGTGACAAGTGCCGAGAGGTGGGCGGGGAGTGGGCGGACATTTCCGAGCAGATTGGGCGTTTGGTCCCCAAAACGCCGGTGGGTGTATCCTTGTGGATTCGAGAAATTCTAATACCGGTTACTCGTTGTGAGTTCGCCGTCCATTTTTCCTCGCACGGAGCTGAACTTGATGAAAATGCAGATTAAGACGCCGGCTAGAGAAAAACAAGGAGGATGCGGACACCGACAAAGTCGTTAGAGAGTTTGACAACCATATTGAGAACGGCTTCCAGCTCGCGACGTTCCAAGGACCGTTGTGCAGCGAGCCCGTCGAGGGCATGGCCTATTTCGTCGAAAGTGTTGAGATTGACAGGGAGAGCCTTGCTAAAGAAATCGGTTAGTGGTATTCTCCGTCTTTGGCCCGGATTCTAATCATTTACTCGAGTTCAGAACAGAACCGGATGGCGCAGGTAACGGGGTCCGTGATATCAGCTGTTCGGGACGCCTGCAGGAACGGTCTGTTGGACTGGTCTCCGCGGCTGATGCTCGCGATGTATTCGTGCGATATACAAGCTTCCAGTGCGTAGTTCGGCGTCTTTGATGCCCCCGCGCTAGTTGAGCTGACCTGGCTGTTACAGCGGAGGTCCTAGGCAAGGTGTACGGTGTTGTCGCCCGGCGGCGGGGACGCATTGTGGCTGAGGAGATGAAAGAGGGCACCTCCTTCTTCACGGTTTCCGCTCTGTTACCGGTGGTCGAAAGCTTTGGGCTTGCAGTCGGTGGGTGTTACTTGATTTTTGCTAAGGCAGGTCCGCTGATTTGTCTGGGCTAGAAATCCGGAAGCGAACCTCCGGTGCGGCCAATCCGCTACTCATATTTAGCGGGTAAATACTATACTACTTTATCCTCGCAGTGGCTAAACCTATTGCGGCAGGTACGAGTTGCTTGATCAAGACCCATTCTGGGTCCCGACCACCGAGGAGGAACTGGAGGATCTTGGGGAGAAGGCGGACCGGTCGAATGTTGCAAAAGGATATATGGACGCGGTGCGGGAGCGCAAAGGGCTGTTCGTGGACCGAAAAATTGTCGAGTTTGCTGAAAAGCAGAGGACATTGAAGAGGTAGTTGGTACTCATAGTTCTTGGTTGGCCGGCTAGACTCTCTACACCCACTTGTCCGCTCAGCATCCCACCTCATATTGAGTCCTATGCAGCGACCGCGGCGTTAAGATCCGTGAGCAGGCTACGTCGGAACAGAGGAGAGTGATCTGTCCAGCGATGACGACCTTCCATGACAAAAATTGAGCGTTGATGGTGGTTCTTCGGTAAAAGACAGAACACACATGTGTCCTATGTATTGGTGGCGAACTTTGTGCCAGTTCCCTTTGGTGGGATTCCGAGAATTCCCGCTCGCCGGGGCGTATACGAATCGTGCAAAAATAGATGCCCTGGAATTGAATACGGGGAATGACAAGGGCGGCACTTTACGTGCGGGAGCAAAATCAGAGCCGTTGGCATAGAGAAGGACCTAAGTAATATGCCCAGAAAAATGGAGAGCGGAATTGGCTCGTGCTAGATTTAAGTTCATGATACCGCGGTTGCGGTGATATCAGATACTTGATTTTAAAGTCGACGAGGTTGCTGGCGAAGGAGCGCCGGGCCCGACGGATCTGGTGCCAGGGGAAGTTGCCACCGACAGCGGATGTCTAGTCAAGCATGGTCTTGTCGACGAGGACGTAGGCAGGAGGACATCTAAATGCGCTGACCGGTTGAAGTTCAACAAGATTGATCAACACAAGGTTGCTGATCTGTGAAAGCTCAGACGGTGGGCAACCGGATATGGGGAACCGAGACAGCTAATAGCACAGAGTTAAATATTCAGGCGGTATACTGCCAGCAAGACCCAGCAGGCAGTAGGGTCGAACAATGAGTGACGATGGAGGACGAAACGTGATGTGGAGGTAACGGTCTCCTGATACCAGGGAAATTGCGCTTGGGTTTTATTAACACAATAAATTAAAGAAGGAAGGCGATTGTTCGGCACACAAGACCTGCAGTGTAGAAAACTTGGCAATATCTTGGGATCAATGCCAGCTGGGATTGATGATATTAGTCAGCGCGGCGGCATCAGACAACTCCTTACCTCCGTCCACAGACTCTCTTTCCCCTCGTTCTCTCCCTTTAATTCTCATGGCTGCTGTGGCCGCGCCCATGTATAGCAGCCAACACCAGGGCTTGACGTCATCAGATCTCGACGACGAGTTCAGAACACTCTTCTGCAGGGCGTTATATGACTACGATGCTCAGGATGCTTCAGCTCTATCTTTCCGCCAGAACGATATAATCGAGGTGCTCACACAACAGCCATCTGGCTGGTGGGATGGGCTATTGGGCGACGAGCGCGGCTGGTTCCCTTCCAACTATGTCACGGTCATTTCCGACGAGGAGGCCGAGCTGGCCTTCACTAATTCTGACCAGCTTATGCCTGAGCGCCAGACCAACGGCATGAGTGCCGACAACAACTCCGTGCTCGATATGTCCCATGCCATGATGCGCGGGACCCAGGCCGAGAACGAAGAATGGCTGGATGCTGAAATTGGCGACTTGCAAGGCGGCATGAACGAGCTTGCTAATTCAACCCTAAACCCTCCCCTTGAATCAAGTGATTTTTGGATGCCGGAAGTAACTTCCGACGGTCAGGTCCGTCACTAACTTGCCTTTCGCGTTCTTGCCTCTTTATCTCTATCCAGATATACTATGTAAATACGAAAACTGGCCAACACGCTCGGGATCTACCGCCCAGCGAAAGTGACGGGGACACTTCGGACAGCGATTTCACGGGCCTTACCAACTCACAATCGAGCTCTCGGTCAGGCACCAGTGCAGGTCTTGGCCTATCCAATGGTCTGCTGCAGGGTTTGCCGTCAAGAGACGCCGGTACCACACCCGGTTTTGGCTTGCTTCGGCGCACAGGCACGCCTGAACCTTGGATTAAGAAACTTGCAGATGACGGAATGTCTTACTATTATTACAACAAATCCGACGGAAGTGTTCAGTGGACGCGCCCTGAACCTCTTCAGCCTACCCACACTCGGGATCGAAGCGCTTCCACAGCAGCCACCCGACCTGCTGTCTCTGCCTCGACGGCGACAATCCGTCCCCTTCCTCCCACTTCACGGACTCCTCCGAAGGTCTCACGTCTCAGCGTCTACTCAGACGACTCGGATATTCAACCATTAGATACGGACCGCGCCCGGCAGAAACAGAATGGATTCCGCCGTCGAACACGATCCCCGGTCGATGTCAAGATGGAATTAACCTCCGCGGAGCGTATAGCCCAATCGCTCCAACAGGCCATCGCTCCTCCTCCCGCCGACCTAGTGACCGATTTATCGGCGGTTGCGCGGAGCGCTATCCAGGCTGTCATCGAAAATATCGAGGCGGCTGGAGTGGGACGCCGGATCCCGGGTGAGGACCGCAGGATGGACGACTTAGTCTCTGGTGTTGTCCTTTCGGTCCGCAACCTGCTCTATGTGTCTGCTGCCTCCACAGGCCAGATCCCTCCTAATGTCCTACCCCGTAGCATGCGGAACCTAAAAACCCCCTCTCCATCCTCACCGCTCAAACCTGCCCAAAGGAAGGTAACAGCAACACTGTCGCGGTTGGTGTTGTCTGCTCGTGCGCTGCAGTATGACGCGGGATCCACCGTCACAGACACGCTGGACCGCATCCAGGTCGACGCGGAGGAGCTGGAGCGGGCCGTTCTGTCCTTTGTGCTGGAGGTCCAGCGGGTTCAGCATTCGTCACCGAACCTGCCGGACGTCAAAACTCTGAAGCGGCTCTATGGTGTTTTCATGACCGCCAATATCGGGCTGGGCCTTGTTGGCGCCGGAGCTGGCGGAAGTTGGAAGGGCTTTGGATGGGTTTCGCTCGGCGAAGAGGATGCACCACGGGAAGTACTGGGTCCGAGTGTCGTCAACCAGCTTGGGGTCCACGCGCAGGAGTTGGACCGCAGCTTTGCCACCCTTGAGGACGTGGTGAAGGTTCCGGATGACAACTCTGGCGAGTATTCATCGTATATTTTCATTTCATAATACTCACTTGTTTCGGTCTACGTACAGTTGAACTAGTTTGGGTTCACACACGGACTCTGATCACAGGGATGTCTTCATACCTCAAGTTTGCCTCGAATGTGCACGTCGCGCGGCATGTCGATATTGATGGGATACGCCAAGATGCGGGCGCAGTAACGAACGAGATGTATGCTCAGACGGTCGAGAAGGCCCGAGCACTCATTCGGACCCTCGAACATGCCCTGCAATCCCTCTACGACGAAAGCGTATCGCTCCTCCTCACCGCACAGGCCCTTCGACATGTGGACCCGGGTCAATCCCTGCAAGCCCAGAATATGAGCCTCGATCATCTGTATACGCTGTGCGCGTCGCTGAAGGCTAACCTTGAACTCGTTAACCAGACCTTTGACTCGCTGCTGTCGATTGGTCACGAGCAGGGGGACATCGCGCAAGGCGACTACAATGGCTCCATCGACTGGCGGATGTCGCGGTTGAGCGTCATTGATACACAGCTTGGCGGCGCGCTGCGGCCGATGTCGACCTTCGACGAGCAGGGAGATATGATAGATCTCGAGGTGGCGTTGGGTCGCAAGGGCCACGTCCCGGCGGAGTCATACGATTCAAGACGCTATCAGTCGACCGAAAACGGTACTTACAACGACGAAATCGAGCCTTCGGTGGATGAAACGATGGTTGCTCCGGACTCACCCGGCATGGACACGAGTCCGATGATGGATGAAGAGTGTGAGTTATTAGATAATTGAAACACCGGATTATCTCTGACGAGATTACAGTCCTGTCGTCGAAGGCTAAGCCTCGGTCAGGAAATAGCAAGCTTGCAAGGATCCTTGGCGACGAATACAAATCCACCGTACCCAAAGCCCCTGAGCCCGAACTTCCACCGCGACCGTGGTATCTGCAGCCGACGTACAGTCCGACGGAAATCGCAATCGATCCTGATGGTTCGGTTCGTGCGGGGACCGTTCCTGCCCTGGTTGAGCGCCTCACAGCGCACGAGCAAGGAGGTGATGACTCGCAACCGTTTCTATCTGCGTGACACTAAGGACCCCCCGCGCTTTGTAGACCCGACATTTATCAAGTCGTTCTTGATGACCTTCAAATCATTCGCGACGGTGGACGATCTGTTTGATCTTCTCGTGCAAAGATTCTGGATTCAGCCTCCACCGAAACTGACCCAGACTGAGCGCGAGGAGTGGGGTAAGCTGAAGCAACATGTTATCCAGATTAGGTTTGCTCCTTGTGCTCTCACTGTGCTGTGCATTAACTCGTACTTCGCAGAGTTTTGAATACCTTCAAATCCATGGTCGTGGACGACGACGTGCTGGAGAAGGACGATCTGTTCATCCTCGACCGCATGAAAGAATTTCTTACCACTAATGCGCTCGCGAACTTCCCTGCGGCCAAGCAGCTTCTAATACTAATCGAACGGGCGGTTAGTCTCCAGTGCACTATTTTTGGCAGGGGCAGTACTGATGAGCTCCCGACTGCAGCAAGAAGGAGGTGGTGGCGTGATCGGGATGGTCGCCGCTCCCCAAGGCGTGCCTCCACCGCCGCTCGTTCCAAAATCGAGCAAGAAGCTCAAACTTTTGGACATTGATCCCCTGGAGCTGGCTCGACAGTTGACGATCATGGAGAGTCAGTTGTACCAGAGGATAAGACCTATGGAATGTCTCCAGCGCGCGCGGGAGCAGAGGACGGAAAATATCGACAACATCACTGTTGTTATTCAGACGAGTAACAAGGTAAGCGCTTGTGATATTCGAGCTATTATGTTTTAAATTTAATTTTTCTCTAGATTGCGCTTTGGGTCGCAGAATCTGTTCTCAGCAAGGAGGATTCGCGACGGAGGGCTGGGGCTGTCAAGCATCTGATCAGTGTTGCCGACGTAAGTGCAGTGTTGGCGCCGCGAGGTGAATGCTGAGAAGACTTCAGCGCTGTCGGATATTGAACAATTTCTCTACCATGGCTGCCATTACGGCCGGGCTTAACACTCCTCCCATCCGCCGACTCAAGCGGACGTGGGAGCAAGTCAATCAAAGATATATGGCACTGTTTAGTGCTTGCGAAATGACCATCGACAGCAATAAAAACTTCACTAAGTACCGATCCATGATGACCTCTGTTATCCCTCCATGTGTGCCGTTTATCGGTCAGTGTCTGAGCGCCTAGCTGTTGTTTTATTCTGACCCTCCCGCAGGTGTTTCCTCTCTACTCTGCAATTCATCCAGGATGGAAATCCTGATAATCTGCCGGCGCCAGGAGCGAAGGAGGGTTCGCCCAGTACCCTCGTTAATTTCCGGAAAAGGCAGAAAGCCAGCGAAGTCATTCAAGGTGGGCATATCGCATTTGAGACGAGTCCAGGATACATACTTACTTGAGATGACTTTTTAACCTAGATATCAAGCGATGGCAGGCTCCGTTTAACTTCCATGCCATCCCTTCGATCCAGGCTTACATCGAGGAATCGTTAAACTCGGTCACCGACACGAAGGAGTCCAGTGAGCGCTTCTGGATGCTCAGTTTGGAGCGGGAGCCCAGGGAGCGTGAAGACGAGAAAATGGCTCGCCTGCTTCAGGAGAGTGGATTCTTGTAGTTCCGTCTTTCTTTTACACTGGGATTGCTTTCATGAATCGTGTATTACTTGGAATATTGTTATTACTGTACCATAGGTCTGGATTTATGTATCTTCAGGCTCCTTGCAATACTGACCGACTTGTTTGGAGTAATCTATTATCTACTTGTTTCGAGTGGTAGATAGTCTTGGATGGTGTCGATACACAATGTACATATAATTACAACGGACACTGCGCGTTCGGCGCGATAATAGACAGTATACGACTAGGCATAAAACTCGTGCGACGTTGGCTATCAAGTCATCGCGCGCTATCGCGTTTTCCTTCCGACGCTGAAGCTCCCGGAGCCTGTTCTTCACCTTCACCCTCCTTTCCGGACTCCTGCATAAGTCGGTAGAAGCTGCTCCAAAGAGCCGCAATCGTGGGGTATTCTTTTGTCATCCCGAGAATCTCCTCGAGTTTCCGGTTGAGGGTATTTGTGGATGACAAGAGCTCGTCAAAGTCCTGAAAGAACGCGTCAACCACGTCTGGGTAGGTCTGGGTGGAAACCAAAAACAAATCACAGATGTAATTTCGCGCGTGAGCCGGTCGCGTTCGCGCTCAAAGAACGACGGCTCTTCGTCTGGTTGAGACATGGAAAGACGCGTTGTTTACCATCAAATTCCAATCGGACTTTGAACTTATCCTTTGATCATGAACGTTGACCATGGCGGCCACTCCCATTTCTGCCCTTGAGCATACTGCCACTGCGTCTAGCAAGCGGGAGGCGCACCAATCCTTTATCCACGCCCATTTCCACACTCCCTGTGGAATTACTGGTCGACGTTTTCGTGCTCACAATCTGCGATGACGCCCCGCCACAGCTCATCCACTTCAAGCAAGTCTTTCGGATCTCCCACGTCTGCGCTCATTGGAGGCAGGTTGCACATGGCGCCCCGCAACTCTGGACCGGGCTCATAGAGATCTTCCATGGAAGGCTTGCGACAAGTGTCGACGCACACCTTATATTGAAGGGATGAAAGATTGGCTAGCCCGCTCCGCACCTCTTCCCATTCCCATCTCTACTTTAAACCGCACGGATAATCCAGATTGGGACGAGATGTCCCCAATTTTCGACGAATTGCTGAAGATTTCGCCCCGATGGCGTTCGTTTCGAATCTACGGTCCAGTACCTCTTGCGTTTTTGAGACGCATGAGCGAATACGAGAAGGAAAGCCTAGAAGAGATCGATCTTGGCTCGGATCTCAGTCGCCTATACGACCCCGGGACTATATTATCCTTCGGCACCACCCCGCGCCTTCGGAAGTTGAGGATGGTCGGGAATCCGCCTTGCAGTATACCTTGGACTCAGCTCACAAACCTCCAACTCTCCCTCGACGCATCCTCCCCATCGGAACTCTCCCTTGTCATTCTTGCTAGATGCAGCAATCTTGTTAATGCGTCTATCTTCATTTATTCTCCGGCCGCACTGCCTGAGCTCGAAATAGACATCTTCACCCTACACCAGCTGTCCATTCTTTCCTTCGATCTCTCTCTCGCTCCAGGAAATTTCATGCTCCTCCTCCACTTGGGTGCTCCCGCGCTGAAACATTTACGTCTGAAGTTGGACTGGGATATGGAATGGACCGAAGCCCAGTTCACAGCCTTCCAGCTGAGATCACCGAACATCACCCAGCTCGAGATCAGCTTCTCAGAACTCACCTCGGACGACCTCAGGGCTGCCCTCGCCCATGCACCCTCCTTGACTCACCTATCGGTGATCAATTGCCCGCGTTGCATTGGTGATGGCCTCACTTTCGCCCTGCTGTATCGCGATGGTTTCACCCCTCTGGTCCCGAGTCTGCACAGCTTGGTCCTCGACTTCTGTGGAAATGGGTTGTCGGAAAATATTCTGGCGGGTATGATTATGTCCCGGTGGCGGGCAACCCCCTCGCTCTCATCGCGCCCCGCCGTTGCTCGCTGGACGTATTTGCGTTTTTTTGGGGCGCGCTCGAGTTTTAGCCAATATTTTATGGATACCATCGAGAATGCGCGGCGTCAAGGCCTCGAATTTCATAGTGTCTGAATATCCATGACTCTGCTTTCACCGATTTTTCAACGTATGATTCATTGTAATTCGATGTGGAACGAATATGCCGCACCCCTGTCTCGGTCACCCAGTCGTTCAGGTTTCGCTCTCTGCCTGACGCACGCCCGGAATCCCGGACCGTTTGATCCCTGCCACGCGAGTTCGGTTAAATTTGATGTGCAGAGAGCTACCTGAACGTGCGCCCATCATTCTTACCCGAACTCGCGTGGCGCGGATCACCGGAACGTCTGGGTTACCGAGACAGGCCGCACCCATGCAGAATTCAATGTGGTTCTCAGACCCTTTCGTCAGTTTACTGCGCGTTCGGGGAGACCGTAAGTGTTGAGTTGCATCATTGCCGCCGTTCGCCATCTTTGCGACGGGAGCGCCAATGCTTTACGATACCGTCAATGAACTGAAGGCTCCAGACACTTTGCTTCATAAGGTGAAAATCTTTTCGGTGGCGGAGAAGAGTCGTGCGTTTCGCAAAGATACTACGTTCAAGATATGTCATTCAACCAGACTACCAGTTTGGGAAATGGAACAGAATGTGCAATGTCGCCTACGCTTCCAGCGGTGGTCGAATGTGTGCCACACACCGAAAGCGCTCCTCATCATTTCTTCTGACACGCAAAACCACCTCTATAGCATCGCCTTGGCGCTTTCGGGCCTTGAAGAGAGGAAAGCGGCCACCAGCGACGACCAGACGGTGGAAATCGCGCCGCTGGTGGACGTAGCGTGTCTTGAAGAAAAAAGAAGGGCGTGGGAAGACGTTTTTGACGGCGGCAGCGATTGATGCCATCACGTCTGCCGACGCAAACTTCAACACAAGAATTCTTAAAAATGCCTACCTGTTACATAAGTTACCTGCACTGGGAGTTCAATCTTCTGAATCGACAACTCCCTGGAAATCTCCGCGCGCTATTCCTCTGCTCCTCCTCCCAAAATTTGACGACGACGAGTGGAGCGAACGCAAACGCAAGTTCTGAATTGATTTTCTTCGCAGTCCGACAAGCGAGACGCGTCGCGTTGACTGGGTTCCAAGGTTGCACTGATAGATGTATTGTACCGTCGTCGAACTGGTGTTGTGGCGGATGGAAGCAGCAAAAGAGAAGCGCTTGCATAGTTCAATTCTCGTAATTCAGGCGGACGGCAGACGACCGAAACACTGCAGCAATAAACAGCAGTACAACCTCAAAGCAAATATAAGTTACAGATTCTACAGAGATTATTCAAGTTTCACAACGCGCGGAGACAAACGCGCTTTCGCGCCGCTCCCATCGCGCGCCTGCAACATCGAGCACCACGTAGGAGCCCTTGGACACAAAGGACGGGTTGAGCGCCGCCGTAGCATACACCGTCTACACAAAAAATGAGTCAAATCCGAGGCGAAGTTAACCCGCATGCAACAGTCAGACAGACCTTTGCAAACTGCCTCAACCGGCTGGGGACAATGATCACGTCGGGCGCGCACTCCGGCGCGTCGCCGCTCTCGCTCTCGCCGCCGCCAAGCCGCAGCCCCTCCGAGTGTGTGACGTCCAGCACCACCTCCGACGCCAGCTCGAGCGGCACCGGGAAGACGGGGTAAACCTGCGCACGGGCGCGTTAGCGATGGTATGGTGGACGAAAGGGGAGATACTACGCACGAGCGCTGTTGCAGGAGGTGGCGGCACAAATTGGCCATGGCGTCGCCTCCCGTGTCCTCGGGAGACATCGGCGGCGTCGGGTCCACCTCCTCGCCGCGCTTGACGAACTCGCCCTTCTTGATGTGGAACAGCACATCGGCGCTGGTCGCCGCAAACGTGATGTCGTTGAGCGTGAACCAGGCTGGGTTGGGCAGCAGGTGGATCCGCTGCGGGCACGGATGAGCAGTGTTTTTGAAGAAATGAATGCACGAACGGGGTCTCCCCGCGCGACGTCCACCGGGAGCTCGCTTTGAGGGAACACTGCGTGATCGCCCACCAGATCCCGCACGCTGGGGACGATGAGCGCTATGCTCCCTGGTACCGAGTTCAAATAGGTCCGGAGCGGGTCAGCGAAGCGCGTCCGGAAGAGGTTCAGCGGCGTGCTGTCAACGTCCCCAGACTTGATAAGAGGGTGTAACGCGTCGATGAAAGGTCCCAGCTGTGATATTCCAGTTTAGAGAACAATCATGTACCACGGAGCTACACACGAGAAGCACGACCGCAGGTTTGGTTTCTTGTATTTTTTTGATGAGGGCGCGCCACGGCTTGAATCCGAGGTCTTGGTCGGAGGTGTATGGTCCACTCGCGATAAACATAGAAAAGGCAGAGGCGTCAGTGTCTGCTTTCACGCTCGGGGCTGACGGCAAAAGAGGAGGCATCTGCAGTGTATGTTAGCAAGGTCACAACAGGTAAATTGAACGCACTGTGAGGATTTCCGCCACTTGGAAATAGCCTCCGCCACCATTCTTTCCCCGGAGGGCCGCAATCGCGCCGGGGAAGAAGGCTGTAGTGCCACTGCCCTGCGCGCCACCGCGGATTTTGAGATTCCAATCGAAACGGAGGGGGACGCGCTCCCCGTTTCCCAATGCGCGGGAACACTCCAACGAGATGGCGCCGTCCGCAAGTTTCACCTCCTCCACCGCGTCATCGTCCTGTATTATCCGACCCACCACGGTAATATCGTCCTGCAAGGGTCAAGTTGGGACGGGACATGAGAGAAAACACGTACAGTCGTCGAGCGTGAAGGGTCACCGAGGTCGGCGAGATCGTAGTGTTCACGTATACGCTCCGCGAACTCGTCTATTCTGTCGTCGAGGACTGCGCAAGATCAAAAACTGCCTTTAAAACACCAATAAGAACCCACCATCACCGCGTTCCGAGGGCTTCTCGTGCATGTAGCGGTCTATTCATCTTTGAGCGCATACCAAAGGAAATCAGTCAATCCACGCACAAGCCCGCTTCTTGCGCGCAGACGCGTCATCGCTCGGGCCCTTGAACACCACCGTGCTCGGCCCCGCGATACCCTCCATCCCCATCCCGAACCCATCCACGTTCGGCTCGAGCTTCACCTGCACCGGCGCACGCGCTGCAGGGTTCCGGTTCCGAAACGCACTGATCGAGGTGGCGATCGACGTGCGCGGCGGCGGGGGCTTCTTCGCGGCACGGTCGCGCTGGATCTGCGTCTTGAGCGTATTGAGCGACTCAAGTGTGTATGGCGAGATCTCCGAGCGCGTTACGGTCGCGCGGAAATTGTGGGCCTCCCACTTGTATTGCAGCTCCTCCGCAGTGAGTGAATAGTTTTGGCACACAGCTACACCTGAAGCTAGAATCAGTGGGGAGCGACTCAGGACAGCTGGGAGACACGGACACTCGGCGATGAGCTGCGCGTCGGACGCGATATCCGCAAAACGCGTCGAGATTTCCTGCGCTAGGGTATCGCTTGACATTTTGCAAAGAATATACGCGTGTTCTACGCGTTGGCGCGTTGGTGGTGGCGGGGAAGAGTGAAAGCGTGTCGGGATGTCACTGTCACAATATGGTCACGGATGCTTTCCATAAAAATACAGCAATTGCAATGCTACGAATTACAAAAAACATTCACTCTTGTCCAATCATCCCCGTCCAGTCAAACTTGTCGTACTTCTTCTTGAACCCCGCCACCCGCTCCTTGTTGCTCCGAAAATCAATCCTCTTCGGCCTCCTCCACTTCCTCGGCTCCAACTCCAATACGTTCCCGATAATCTCCCCCGCGAAATACCTGTATTCATTACATGAGCAACACCTCTTTGAACCGCAGTCAAAACAAAACACGCACCTCGGAAACTCCCCTCCGCCCTTCTCCCCCTCCTCCAACCCCGCATGATCCCCATCCTCCCCCGCGCCGTCCCCCGTCCCCTCAATGACATGCCCGTACCCCCTCTCGCCCTTATGGTCGAACTGCACCATGAAGTACGGCAGGTTCGGCACCATCGCGCGACGGAATCCGCCCGGCCGCCGTGCGAAATCGATCACCTTTTTGTGCTGCGACCACTCCGCTTCCGAGGCCAGGATGGATTCCTACGTTCGCGGTTGAGTCAGTAGTTCTGATCTAGATGGGGTACACACCTTGAAATACTGCGGTATATCCTCGTAGTGGTCCCACGGCAGCGGCACACACTCAATAACAGTGTGCTTCTGCCACTTCAGCGAGATGACCGTCTCGTAGAATATCACGCCCTTGTCTTCCTCCGCGAACATGCGCATCAGGCATTTCATGAAGTTCTAGAAAATACAATTTCAAATGAGGAAACGGCTGGAAAGAATATGGGGAAGTGGGGAATCGAATCTCGACTTACCCGAACCTCATCCCAAACCTCATCGTCCGCCTCCAGCATATTCAAGTGGTGCTGAATCGGCACAATGAGACAATGCCCTGGCACCAGCTCCTCGTTCGTCGTACAGGCCAGATACGCCCGTGTCCCCATCGCCACGACGGGGGCACTTTGGCGGCGAGTCGTCCTCGCCGAAACAGAACTGGCATTCCGCCAGGGCTTTTTGCGTCCGCTTATAATCTGGTTAGAAGAAAAAAGAAATTCAGTTTCAAAGGATAGGAATAAGAAGTCAGGAGGAAGCAGCACTAACCATGGACCGCAAACTGCCGCTTCATCGCATCCGAGCGCATCTTCTGTCGCCCAAGCTTCTCTGCATTTTCGTCGATGTATTCCAGGTCGTTCTAGGATGTGTCAGTCAGTACGACGAAAAAAGGATGAATGAAACAATCGAACAAACCTGGAACTTCCCATCGCTCATAATCGACCTCGCAAATTCCGCGTCCATGTTCTTCTGGTCCGCCATCCCCCCGCCGAACCGCTCCTGCCGAAGCATCTCCCCCAACGTCGTCGTATCGTCGTTAGCATTGTACCGCAGGATCTCCCCCGTCTTGGGATCGTGCGTCTCGAACTACAACGGAAACATACAGTTAGCGAAACCAGAGGAGAGGGAGAGAGAAACGAACCTTCTCCGTCTTCTTCCGATTCCCCGGCCCCCTAAGCTGCTCCTCCTCAGCGCCGTGGCCCACATCGTAAAGCCGCCCCTGCCCATCCAGCGTCGGCAACACCTCAACCTTGCGCCTCACCCCGCCCTCCTCCCCGCCGCCGTTCAGCGCCTTCCTCGACTCCGCCTCGTACTCCCGCTCCAGCGCATCCGCATCAGCCGCGCCCATCAGCTTCGCGCGCAGCACCTTCGCCTGCAGCCGATTCAACGACGACGGTGACAGCGCGCGCCCTGTTGTCTTGGAGGCGCCGATGGGCGGCGTCATCACGGACGGGATGGGCGTGTGGGACTGCTGCCCGAGCGGGGACCTGGAACCTACTTGTGAGGGCACGCGGAGCGAGTCGACGCGGCGGTTGGGCGGGGGCGGGTTGTTCGACGCGGGGGAGGGCGTGGAGGGGCCGCTTTCGCGGCTGTCGCCGTAGCCGCCGGGGCGGCGGAAGGAAGAGCTGCGGCTTGAGGCAACCGCTGCCTCCGACGTCGGTGAACATGAAGCGCTTTTCGCCGTCGTCTCTGCCCCGATTGTAGTCACGGTCGCGGTCTCGGCCGCGGTCACCTTGCCCTCTGTCTCTGTCTGACCGCCGGCCCTCCCGCTCGTCAAGGATGCGGCGCTCCTCCTTCGCTTCCTCAAATACAGCGAGCGAGCCGAAGCGGTCCACTGCGACTTGCTCGATCGAAAGACCCTCTTCCTCGGCGGTCTCGTAAACGCGCTTGAGCCGCATCATCCGCCATTGCGAACCTGGACCGCCTGGTGTCACCGCTGCCTTGGGAGGAGCGGGTGCGTCGTGGCCGATGGGCTTACTCTCCTTGATCTCAGGGTTGAGCTCTTTGGGATGGATCTTTGGCTGCGTCGGAGTCAGATACCAGCATACCTGCATAGAGTGAGCTCGCCTTGTTAGGGTCCGGCTGGTCTGTGCGCGGTTTCTTCTTGATATCCGTACCGAGACTCGAGAAGAAGTCCACGCCACCGCCGAGCGTGCGTTGGTTTTGTGACGTCTCTCCGTAGTCCTCTGTGAATGAATCATCCCCAGAGGGCGGCTGTACGCGCCGCGGCGTAGTCGCGGGCATCACAGGCTCAGAAGGAGGCAGCAGCATCCAGTCATCGCGCTTCAAAGTAGATTCCGTCGCGCCCGGAGACGGTAACGGTGGACCTTCACCTTTCGGCAGAGCTGAAGACGTCAATTTGAGGCTCTCCCCGGTCGGAATAGTAGTAGCTAGCGGCTGGAATAATAGTGAGACAGTTGCAGAATGAATTCACGTCGATACGCACGCGTTCGCCGTCCATATCAATGTTCTTTTCGACCCAGAGGTCGTCGTCGGGGTCATCGTCCACGACTCGGAGCTTTTTGGATTTCTTGTGTTTGCGGGAACTGTCTTCATCTGCGTGCTTGCTCCGCTTTTTGCCCTTGCGGTCTGAGTCGTCCTTGCGCGACTGTTTGTGCTTCGAGGGTTCATCGACGTCCATAACAGGAAGTGGCAGGCCGAAATAGCCGAAGCTCTCGGCCGATCGTACCCTACTAACTCTGACTTGCCCGCGAAGGCTTTTCCGACTACTATTGGAGCTTTGTTTCATGCACACTCCCTTGCAACATAAATGATACAACTCTGGCTACAAATTCTTGCTCAACTGGACACTATTTCACTTATATTTCACTTTGGTCTTGCTATCAACCCGCCATCTGCGTCTAATTCCACACAAAATGAGCACCAAACTCGGCCGAACAAAATCTGGCATACCAGGATGGATCACAGGCACCTCAATGCCCTCCCTTGCCTCCTTCTTTCGCCGATAATCCACCTCAAACCTTGCGTCCCTCTCCCCAACCCTTCCCTCAAAATCAAACTGCCCCTCCCTCGTGAAGCTCATCATCAGCTCCGGCTTCCCCAGCGGCAGAGCGTCCCCGCGGTCCGTCTGCCACAAATGATATGTCTTCCCATACAGCTTCACCACATCCTCCATCTCCTTCGTCTCCGCCGCCTCCCATGCACTAGATAGCCCTACACCGCGCGGCCCAGGCATGATGAGCATCCCGCTCTTCACTTCGAATACATGGCTGTGCCACAGCGGCCGCTCTTCGCTCGGGAGGGTCTCGTACAGCTTGGGCGTAATCATGTACTCTACACCGATCAACCGCGCGTTAGGCCCGGGGCCGTCGTACAAGATGCATTGCCGCACGTCTGCTCCGTCAATATGTTTTCTCAATTCAATTCTGCACGACCGCAGCGGAACACCCACCTTCCGTGAGGTGCGCACAATAATGATTCGTCTCGACGAATCGTTTCGGATCCGACGCATAGACGTGGAACGCATTCAGGTGCGCGCAAATCTGCTTGACGGGCCGGAAATCCTGTACGAGCGCTGCACCTGTTTCGAGTATGGTGCTTTTCGCGCTCAGCGTGTCTCCTGGTATTTCTTTGGAGTCGGTGGAGGTCATGGTCGGGTTCGACGCTCGCTTCTCTGCTTCGCACCCCACCGCGCTCTTGTTTTTTATACCGCGGGTGATGTCACCTAATATACCGTGATGTCAGGATATAATCAGAGGCAATATTCAATATGCTGAGCCAGACGAATAATGCTTCTCTCCTCGACGATTGGGCTGGGTAAAATACCTTTGAGACCATATGTTCCTCAAATTTGTTGACCCGCAATGATACATCCATGATCTCTAGTATACGTGATCTGAACGACTATCTTCAGATTTCACGCCCGGTAGACTAGAGAGGCTGAAACGAGCCTACATCCATGACGATAATTGGCAATGAACATTCCAATAAGACAAATCAGTAGTACTACTACTTGTGAGGAGAGCACGATGACTCGACTCTTCCAATCCTCCGAGCTCGACTCACTGCAACAGATAAATACATTCCAATCATATCGAGCAATAAATTCTTAGTAGTATGCGACGGTCTCCGACCACAGGTATTCAAGTACATGCAGGGCGGTAAGATATAGAGGTAAAAACACAGCGACTTATATGCTCAGCTCAGCTACAACAACGTGGAGGGTTTACAAAGTGCTAGGCGCACAAGCGCCAATGCTGACTCATTGATTTCTCTTCTCTCCTGCCCAGACCTACACGTCCGCCCAGGTCGCAACCCACGAAAAGCCAGAGAACTCTTGCTGGTCGCGGGACGACAGCTGGCCGTGCACAGGGGTCAGGGTAGGCTGTTCTTTCGTAAACTCTTCGTCGAAGTTGCTCGTATCGGCGCTGCCGTTCTGTAACGTACGCGTTCACAAGAGGGATAATGAATGAAAGAGCCACAGATAGCTTACGATCGTAGGGAAGTATGGAGGGGGTATACGTTTGTTAAGGACGTCGTCGAAGTTCACATCCTTGAAGAAGGGCTGACGCTTGATCTCTTCGGCGTCCTCTTCTCCGGCTCCTAGGCGGCGAAGTGGATCCCGATTCAAGAGCTGATAGAGTTTAAAACGGCCCCAAGGTGCGATCAAGATCACATACCTTCTGCAGGATGGAGACGGCGTCCCGAGGCATCGTGATCGGGTATAGAGGCTCATCTTCAAGGATAGCATCGAAAATTTCATCCTCGTCGTCACCCCGGAAAGGCGACTGCCCTAGTAACATTTCGTAGGTGAGAACGCCGAATGCCCACCAGTCGACGGCGCGTCCGTAACGCTGCTCTAGCAGAATCTGAGGGTGCATTAGCAACCTCCAAAAAATAAATCAATTTGCAAGACGTACCTCGGGAGCCATAAATTCGGGGGTACCGCAGAATGTGCTCGTGGTCTTTCCATACCACATTTCTTCTTTGCACAACCCGTAATCCGCTACCTTGACGTGTCCATCGAGCGTCAACAGGATATTGTCCAGTTTCAGATCCCTGCCGACCCGTTGAGAAATTTGAGCCATGGAAAAACAAAGGTCGCTGACCGGTAGATAATCCCATTTTTGTGGAAATACTCCAAAGCGAGAAGAACCTCAGACGCATAGAATTTCGCTTGTCGAAGAGAGAACTGCTTCCGCTGGATGTGTAACATGAGATCTCCTCCGCTAACATACTCCATAACAAAGTAGACACGCGTCTCAGTCTGGAAACACGAATGCAGACCGAGGAGGAAAGGATGCCGTTCCCGAGCAGCCGCCAAGAACACACGCTTTTCCGAGCGGGTGCTGGTGGAGCTGTAAGCCTGGGTCCCGAAAGAATGCCATTGGAGCTAGCTCACCTCTCGACTTCATCGTTATCAATGATGAACTCCTTCTTCAAGACCTTGATGGCGTACAACCCGTTCGTCTTCTTCTCCTCCGCCAACATAACTTTACCAAAGTTACCCTTCCCGAGCACGGCCAGGAAGTTGAAGTCGTCGAGCCCGACTTTCCTCTTTCGTGTAGCCTGCCGTACGGGTTGCTGCTGCGGCGGTCGAGGCGGCGGTATCGACATCTGCATCGACGGCGACGGAGGCATCGAGTTCTGCCGTGCTGGGTTGGGTGACGGTGGGAGCCCGCCCTGCTTTGGAGGAGGTCGCGCGCCGGGTTGAGGACTCCTGGGAGGGCCCTAAAATTTAACGTGGTTGGTCAGGTTGGAGTTCGAATTGTTCGATTGCATCAAGAAGACGTACCGGATAGGCAGCAGGATAACCATCCGGTCCAAGCGCAGACGCAGGATCGTAGGAACCAGGAGGCGGGCGGCCTTGGTGCGGCTGATTGTAGGCCGGAGCCGGGCCCTGTGCTCCTGGGGGGCGAGCAGGAGGACCAACAGGGGGGTATGGCTGTTGAGCCGGGGGTTGCATGTATTGCGGGTGCTGAGGCGGTTGTTGAGGTTGTTGGGGCTGCTGCTGGTATTGTTGGCGAGGGTCGGGGGCGTATCGGGGGTCGGCAGCGGGTGGTGGGCGGCCATAATCGGGGGGAGTCGTCTCCGATCCGATCCTCAAGTTGCCCATTCCAGTCACTGGCGGTTCACTTGCCATGCTCGGTTGTTTGCGGGGAGCAACTTTGCTCTCGCGATTCTTGTTGATGTCGCGCCAACCTCGTAGTAAGAGGTTAGCCGCTTCCATCGACATACCACAGAAGTCGGGGACAAGGTGCACGCAATTAGCATGACAGGTAATGTTGCACTCGGAGCACTTCCGGGAGTTTTTCCTGCCAAGAGGGAGCATGTAACCGCAGTGACAGCACCAATTCGCGCCGATGTTGGTGAGAGGCTCGAAACGATGGGGGATACGATGGTTGATTTTCTCCTCGTCGCCCTCCTGAAGAGGAAAGAGGATTAGAAAGAAATGCCAGAAATGCAAAATATTACTAACCCCAGCGCTGGACTTGGAGATACACTTCGTGACAACCTTTTCGTAACATTTCTTGTGGCATGTATATCGACAGTCTTCGCATTGGTAGCCCACCGCATTGAGTAGGAACTCGCTGCAGAACGCACAGAGCATGAGCTGGTAGAACTGGCGCTGCACAAACTTGTGGCCGTTCATCTCGTGAACCTCGTCCTTCCGCTTGCGAACGGCGCCTTGTCGGCCCAAACCACCAAGCGGCGCATCCATAGGGCGCTTGCGGACATTCTCTTTGACTGTGAATCCCTATCAGTATAAAGACCAAAGCCGCGTAAAAGTTACACGAACTAAAGTTGAGATGCAATAAAACGGCGCCTACGGGCTCTACTGCGAACCAGGCATCGATACCGTCTGCCGTCGGAGCCATGCCAAGCATCGCGCCTGTACCGCCATCCCGATAACCAAGGGGAGCATTCATGTCGCCACCGTTCGGCATCTGGTTCCCGGGCATCGCGCCTGCGGTGACCCAACCCTGTCCGCTGTCCTGGCCGACCTTCTGTCGCCGAAGCGCTTCCACGAGGTCGCTGATACGGATCCACAAAAGGCCAATGGGGACACCTTGCGGGTCAGCGACTGACTTGTCGGAAACGACGATCTCGACTTCATTCGCCTTGTCCACAGTAATTTCGAAATCCTCATTCCACCGGTCCGTGCGAGAGGGGTGCGAACGCGCGAGCTGAGTGCCCTCGACTTTCAAGGACACGACCGTCTCCATTGCTTGCTTGGACGCCGATCTCGATCTGCTAGAGACAATTGGCGCGTGGTCGAGTTCTCGCGCACCCTGAACAGTAACCTGCAGGGTACCAGAGAGAGGTTTGGCGCGTAGGTTATCCTTGCGCTCGTTGTCAGTGCCAGGAGGACCGGCTGCGAGACGTCGGTAAACATCAAGTCAAAGCGCAAAAAGCGCCGCGCTTACTGGGTTCCTCCTCCTCCACAACTTCGTCTAATATATGCAGGTTCTTGTATCGTTTGAGGGCTGTCTGCAACAGCTGAATTTTCTTCTCACTCTCGACCTTTTTGCTCTCGGCGTCTGCGCGCGACTTCTTGTCGCCGTCGGCCTGATAGAGCTTGGCCATCTTGTCAATACCCGCCTTGTACTGCATCTCGACCTGGAGTTTGAACTCGAGCTGATGGAGCATGCGCGAGATCTTGGTGGGTGTGTGGGGCGTTTTCGGCCTTGATCAGGTCGAGGTTGGAGTACTTCTGGGTGGGGCCGGGACCGCCTCCAGGCATACCCATCCCGCCCGGAGGCGGCGCGCGGCCGCTGCGCGGGTCAAACTTGGGCGGGACCTACAGACGGCGATTATCGATATACCGCCCGATTGCCATACTAGAAACAAAGCGAAGCTAAACACACCTGGGGCCCCACCGATCCCGAGGAATCTTGTCCGGACTGCTGCTGCATCTTGCGGGCCTGGAGCTCGCGGAGAGTAACCTCAAAGTAGGATAGCGATCGCTCGGTCTCCCTGATCTTTGCATCGTTGCGGCGAAGGACATCGGGATTGCTTGTCGCCTGAGCCAAGGCCTGAGACGCCTCTAGGATCTTGCGCTCTGTCTGGATATGCTTGTACACATCTTGGATCTTCTGGTCGAGGTCGGCCTTTATAAACAAGTGAGCAATGGAGACGGATGAAGCGCATAAAGCGTACCATGAGCTCGATGTACAGACGAGACCCCGCCTTGGATGGCAGTAGGAGAAAGAGATGCGATGAGAGAAAGGTCAGCGAGCGCACAGCCAATTTGTCACAGTGACGGGTGACGCGCCTTGTTAATCACTTCGGAATGCTCACTGCCGTCCGCGCAGCCTCGCCTCACTGTCGGCTTACTCTCAACGCCGAGCACCGTCTGTACGATGGAAAATCAGCAAAGACACGCTTTCCTGACGACGTCGACGTTGTTCTAGCCTCGCATCTTGTCTTCACTCTCTCAGGCGTTCTCAACGGTGTAAAGCTTGCTTCCGACGAGGTCCTACAGTCTCAGCTCGCACAGCATCTCGTGGACTATTTCCAAGCGGTAAAATACGGCCTCGTCCCCGTCTTTATCATGCAATAACATACGATACGGGTAGAACGCGGCTGAATTAGGAATCGCGTCCGTGTCCAGCATGTACCTGGGCGATGACGGCCTTCCCAAGTGTACTCTCCGTATCCGCTATCCCGTGGCAGCACATCTAATATGCACCAGTAAAGATCGTCTCCTCGCGCTGTCTTACTCCGGAATCTGAGCTACGCCGCGTACACGTTACTCTCGTCGGAATTGACCTCAACTATGTCTGGCACACTAAATCAGAATCCACGTCAAACTCACTCGTGCATCCGTTCTCTACTCACCTATCCCTGCCGTTCAAAATGCTTCTCGATAATGTTATCTGCCGCTTCTTCACCTGGCACCTAGTTAGGTACTCCCTCTCTCGATTCTTCGCGCAGCTCTGTTTATCGCCACAGACGTTACCCGCTTATCTTTGGCCCTTGGTGCCAGGTGTGTTCAATGCATGATTACGATCCCGGTTTTAAACTGAATCGATTTTTACAGCAACTTGATATTGAAAGACCGTACTTCAATAAGATATTCCGATCGATCTCAGGTATCATAGCCAGATCTCCGAATGCTTCCTTTCGCAAAAAATGCACTCGGATGCTACAGGTTTGCCACACCTACCGTAGTTCACCGTGCGCGATTATATCCAACCCCATGCAGACAATGCAAGAACAACACACTGCAAATTTTGCGGCTGCAGCGGCCTCTCTGGCGACCTATTTTGGCTCGTCTAACGGAATGGAGGAAGATAGCACATTGGATGACGACGAGGCGTTCTCTTTATCAATGGAAATCCGTTATCGAACCTGCCTGCGGCGCCCCTCAATTCAAGGTTCCTCCGCCGTTGCATCTGAAGACTAAATCTGATTCTTCTCTCGCAGGGCACGACTCGTCCCTCGCAGGCCGATGGCTCGGACGACGAGGAGCTCTCACAAAACTTGTCTCTACTTACACCAGAGTCCTCCCAGCGCTTTGACGAAACTTACCTCTGGCCTATTCCGCCCGCCCCCAGCGATTTCGCATTCGAGTCTGACGATCTGCCACCCTCTGCAAATATAGAGCATCTTTCTATCTTGGACATGGGAATCGAGAAGGAATACCAAGCCCCGGTTGAACTTTGGAGCGACCTAGACGATGATGGCGACGGACAACCTACTACTAAGCCTATCGTCATCCGACGAGGCAGGTCCAGCCTTCCTTGACCACAAAGCACACTCGCAGCAGCACTTAGACACGGATCTACCCTCCGTCGACTTCTCTCTGATCGGCCGACATCGACGCAGCCGCGACGAGCTGGGTTTAGACCTGGACGTAAACATGGATCGCGTTCTCAATGCAAGTCACGCTTTTGGGTCACCGGACGCGCCTGCCTCTCAAACTAGCCCGTCGCGAATTCAATCGCTATCCCCGCCCGCGGCGAGTGGTTGGTCTGCTTTGCGCGAAGGCCCAACAGAAGGGTATTTCCCAGGACTGTCGAGCATGCAGGGTCAAGCGGACCTGGACTTTGAGTTGTCTTTCGATTCGGATGTGGACGAGTCAAATTCGGACGCACACCATCTGGAAGAGTTCGAGGATGTGCTCCGTGGAACTGCGCATCTGACTGAGGAGGGGCTGGAGCGTCAGGCTAGCAACGCGGGTATAGGTACCGACATTGGAGCAGGGATGGATGGGGTTGATGAAGATGAGGATTTTGCATCGCATACTGGTAGACGGACTGTACTCTATCCATAACCATGTGTTCTCGGCAACGGACAAAAAATAAATACCAAGTAATACTAAAATCGCGTGGACCAATGGAGATGCAATTCGGCAGATGCCGCCGCGCTATAAAGACTGATCAATTGTCGTCTCTTCATCTCCATCTCAGTCACAGAGAACTCCGTCGCTCCTCCTCGTCCGCTGCCACCGTTTTACCACAGATGCTTCCCGCACAACGCAACAAGATCGATATCAGCGTCAGCCATCTCCCTCCCACCGTTGGCCAGATCGACTCTGACCCTCATCGCAGAAGCTCAGCGACCAGGAGCAGCAGCTCTTTGCCAAGTATGGCAAGCTCCCGACACACAAGAACGTCCTCATGAAGATGCAGAAGGTGCGCCATCTAGATCCCATACATTTCTTTCTTCTTACCATCGTGCAGGATCGCAAATACTTTGACTCGGGCGACTACGCTCTGTCAAAAGCGGGCGTGGAGCCACAGAACACGGTCGGCACGGCCATTCCCAACCCCGAGAAGTGCGTCAATCGGCCCCCATTTTCCTTTCTTTTGTTCATTGATTATTTATTTGTGCATGTACTCAGCATCCCGCATGCATCGTCCCCCGCAAACGGACACGCACCGCTCTCCGTATCGCCTACAAATCCCACGAGCGGCATAACAAGTCCAGTGAGCAAGGAGAGCAACCTCGCCCACGACGGCGAGACCCTCAATCCGCTTGACGACCATGCTATGAGCGCCGAGTCGTAATGCCGGGCTCGTCTCCCCTTGGCCTGATCTCCTTCGAATCCTTTAGCTATATACTATATATTACATCGACGCCGTGGCCGCTCCCTGTCCCACGTTATTGCTCCTTTCCGACTCGACTCTTCGCTCTGGGCGCACTCCCGACCGTCGGCACCCGACCGGAGCATCTATCCGCCACCATGACCCCTCTGGAGCTCCCAACTGTATGTATATTATAACAAATTGCGGCGTAGATAGCGTGTCTTGCGCTCTACCCGTGCACATACTTGCGCGGCGCAGACTGTCTCAAATGTATACGTATCGAATATGATATGGAAAAGTCACTGCCATTGAATGGGCCGAGCGGATCACACACTTTCCCGACCCAGAAAATTCTATCGACTGCGGACGCGGGCTTTTCGAATTTGCCAAGTATGTATGACATCATCAGGCGGGAAGGCTGTACTGACAGTGATCGTGCGCGGGAGTTCAAAATTAACTTCACATTTAAATCGGTGGTCTCGCAAGTTTGCAGAAAACAATCACAACCATCTGACGCCCAGAATAAGACTCGGGATAAATTCAAGCGTTACCGCCACGGAGTCGTCGACGACGCCTGTAGCGAGATAGTTGCTTGTAGTTGCGATCGACTCGCAGAGCGTAAACGAAAGATCGAAGTATAGGGTCGGATGCGCAACCCATAACCAAGGGTCGCCGATAACCTTGACGAGGCGTGAAGCTCTGGCGTCTGCTGCAGGGACCTCGTCGACTTGGAGTTCGCTCTCTTCTTCATCCAGTTTGCGAATCCCATTCGCTATCCGCTCCAGATCCGCCTCGAGTTTCTCGACGCCGCCGGAACAAGAAGCTCCAAGCTCTTCATCCCGAGACGCATCACACAAGAGGTGAACAATTCGCGCGATGCTCCGCCGGTGGTATGGAATGGCCGAGAGGTCTCCAGCTCCTTCGCCCAGGCGGAACGGTGGAAAAATCCGTTGATCGCGGCTTGCCACATTGGAATCCTTCTTGATCCTGGGCCCGATCTTTAGCAAACTGGGGTATATCATCCAGGTAGTTGAAGCTGTTGACATCGGGCATGCAATAAACGAACCACTTGTATCGAATGAGGCTGCTGAGGGTTTGTGCTGGGGAAATGGGAGGTAGGCTCCAGTGTGTGGTGAAAAAGCTCCCCATAGATTACCCAGGACAACAGTGTTGTTTCTGGATTCTCGCCACACCGTCATGGGTGGATTGTCCTCACCGGAGGGCCCCGCCTCCAAGTCAAGGCGCCGATTCAGGGGGATGAGGACGTCGCATTTATAGACATACAATCTGCGAATGTCGTCCATGGAAAGCCCTGCGACATCCAACCGCAAGTTCCAAGAGTTTTTCGACGCCCCCCTGTATGGCGACCTCCAGTAGGTCGCGGCGATCGGCTTCCTCTACTGCCCAATCCGTAAGCTGGCGCAGAGTAGCGGCGATGAGAAGATGCAGGTGCGGACGGAAGAATACACGACCAGAGCTGGCTGCAGGTCGAAGGATGGTTTTTGGACTCGCATTGGTGCAGCAAGTGTGATAGAGTGTCCCGACAGGTCGAGAAGAGGGAGTAAAGATCCTCAACGGAATGCAGGTACTGTGGAAGATCGAGGAGGAGCTCTGCGGGGAAGTGCATCCAACATATTGTTCAGGAGAAGGAGCTCTGATGGCGGCACCGGCTTCGGAACCGACAAACAGTTGAAAACATGGCAGACATTTTACAAAGAGGAAGATAAGGATACGATAGCGAGCTACTTACTACATACAATATATTGAGATTGCCACAGATATTTCCATCAACCAGACTGGTTAATGCCGGGGTGCGAAGCGGCTGCGTTCCAGGTCGCCTCGACACTATTAATATTTCTATTCTCAAGATATGCGTCCCAGTGATGAATGTTCCTACATCCACGTCAACCAAGCCCAAATGAACAGAAAAAAATGTGCTCACGACATGTCGGGTGGAGCAGTCATCCACACGGACAAGAGTTCATCATCCAGGATGCCATCCATGCTGTACAATTTCGTGTCTGCAATCAATTGTTCGACGGAACTGCCTTGTCGGAGCCCCTGGGATTGTTCAGAGGCAAGTACATCGCTGGTGTATCCTGCCGCCGCTGGAAGTTGCGAGTAGAATGCATCCGGCACATTCGATGCATAAGGTCCGCCGGCACCGACAGAATCAGAGTAACCGGTTGGGAAGCAGGAAGTTGCGAATGAAATGAATCCCGGACAGTCGGTGTGGATGTTCCGCTGGCGCCGACAGGATTAACTCGGGTGTTCGGAGGCAGAGGATCATCGAGAGCGCGCAATTCAACAGAAGGTCCCGTAGTCGCCCTACTGTTTGAAGCCTTTCTGTCGCTTTAGGTGTGGAGCAAGGCGGTAGAAAGGCTTTACCTGTATTCAGTAAACTGAGAATCTCCATGGCCGTTTCAACGAGCACGAGATCCTCGTCGATCGAAAGGCCGGCACGTTTCGTAGCTATCATGTTCAGAACCAGGATGATTCCCGATATGAACACGGGGTTCTATTGAAAAATATGCACAGCCGCACATTGAATCGAGGAAGGAACATACGATGAGACTGGGTAGAGGTATGCGTTTGCAGCTTGCTGAGCCAAGCATCTGCTATATGAAGGACCGCCCGCGCCGCGCTCGTGCAGATCGAGAGCGACGTTCGTGCAGATTGGGAAGCTAGTTCGCCAGTCGCCTTGTGGATGAATGGTCGGTGAATCTAATACCAAAAATCAACAGGGTTGACAGATAACAAGCGAAATCCCTACCGCTATCCGAACGTAATTATACGTGAGATGGAGCGTGGCAGACTGGTCGAAGAAGATTCCCTGGGGTGGATTTACGGGATCCCACCGGACTGTGAAGAGAAATCGGTTCCCAGAGATCCCGAAGATATGAGTGTCACCTACGATGTGGTGGGATGGACTCGAGAAAGTCACTCATGGCCAAGTCGAGCTCAGCAGCAATGCGCTGTTCCCAATCCGGACCATCCCAACCAAGCAATAATTTCGATTTTTTCGAGCCATACAACCTGCGTGTCATATCTCCCACAATCTGACACAGTAAGAACTCACGACAACGGGACTAATAGAATTCGCGATTACCTCGCAAAGCCGCAAGTGCCAGACGAAATACGAAAGCTCGGAGGGTTTCCCTGGTGGCTGAGTGAATCCTTGATCCCAATACTCGTCATCAACCTGTAGTCTTGAAGGAGGGGTCGCATTCATCAGTCCCAAGACATGAGATCGGGAGGCTTACGGAAGGTCAACATTATAGCTGAGGGCAGTTAAAAAGGGAGCGCAAAATCAGAGTAGCGCTCTTACTGTTCAACGTGCAACCACATTGGATGCCCGAGAATAAGGCATAACATACGCTCTAACACAGCGAACGACCTAGATGGTACATCTAAGACATTGAGAAGCTGGTCATGGGGAGTCATACCAGAATGCTCGCTTCCATAGCTCATCTTCAGGACCCGACTGGTGTCCTTTGGGCTTTCGCCCATACTCGCCCCGTTGTTGCAGAAAACGCATGCCAAGTCCCTATGAGGCATTAGATCAATCCTTTGCCTATGTTTTGTGAATGGCCGTACGATGTATACCCAGGCGACTTGAGGTACAGATCCTCCAAGTGCATAATAGGACATAAGCTAAGATTCCAGTTAGAAGAATGTCACGAATTGAGAGAGCGCGCATACACAATATGCCTGAATTTCGTATATCGTCGGTTCAAACAACCGTAGGATCCGCACTTGATTGACAAACTTCCAACCGGCGGAAAGTGAGTGACCGTCAATAAGAACACGGGGGTCATTCGAGTACTGCAATGATACTATGGAGCACAGAACAGAAGCGAATTCGAATGAACTTACCCGCGAAGCTAAGCCCAACACCGCCAGCAACGCCGACCCGAATGCTGTGTCCTTCTCATACAACCCTTCTCTCACAGACTTGTCGAACGAATGGCGATGCAGAATAGGTATAGTTGGGTGTACATTGTCCCAGTAGAGATGGAGGAGCGAAGCTATCAAGTCGCTGGCAGGATAGACGTATCGGGGAGTCCGTATCTCGTGTGCTTCCTTCTCCCACTAGGCAAAATATGCCCGGTAAGCAGGGTTTATGAGTTGAGGTGCGGCGACTCACCGGTGACATCTCCCAATAAAGCGGGCGGCGGGATGGTCGTCCCTCATACTTGTCTTTCGTCTAGGAATGGGATAAGGGCACAATGGGATTTCTCTGTCGATGTGCTCACCGGTGCGGAGTTGTCGGCGGCGGGAAAGGCCGAACCAAAGTAGCTGGTCTTCATCGAATCCAAGGAAAACCGACTGAAACGTACGGCGAGCTCGTCTCCAGCGAACTCTGGCTCGTCCAGGGGTTCCTTAAGTTCGCTCGATGCATCACTCTCTGGACTCGAAGTGTTATGGTAAAATATGCGTTTGGACCCATCACCTTGAGCTTGAGCCAACGGCTGGGAACAGAGGCGACAGAGAGACTGGGATCGCAATTTAGCCCTCAGGTAACTATTCTCCCGCCTGAGCTCTTCCACTAATCTTTCAAAAATTAGGAATTTGATTAGGTAACTTGGCGTATTCACCTACCTGTTCTTCGGGCCACGTTTTCCGACCGGGTGCGTGTAGATACACGGCGTACCAAATTTCAAACAACTTGAGCAAGGACTGTCGCCCGAATCAAGGTCGTTATCCCCGACGGATGCATGGGGTTTTTGACATCGAACTGAACGGAATCAGGTACATGTAGCTGGTTAGGAAGGCTCACTGACTCTTCCTTTGCCTACAAAAGTCACAGGAACGCAGCGTTCGTCGCTGTCGAGTGAATCCAAAGGCATCTTCGTCGTCGTCGGACATGGTTGGAAGCAAGGTTGGAAGCAATCACCTATCGGCAATAGCACTCTCGTCAGCACCGTGTGAGCAGTGTCGATCTTTTCGGTTAAAGTATGTACGAGGCGCGAATCAAACAATTCGAACTTGGAGATGAATGAAACAAGTTATGTATTATTTTGCTACGGAGAACTCAAGCTATATCCACTTGGCCCCTCCTCTTTGCAAACTTTTGGTGCGTGAAGTCAGCAAATGTGCGAATACCGCTGCAACGTAAGATAGATGTCAAACGATGCGATGCCTCCTCGGCGACCGGTCAGCCGGTGCGGGAAGACGTTATTGGCAAGTCGGAGCAAGTCAGAAATTTCGTCTGTGGGCCAAGTCCAACCAGCTCTGTATGGGTGACCATGGATTAAGAGGGTTAACGGCCACAGCCTGGTCCTTAGCGATGTTTCTACACCGATAATCACTGATTCACGCCGTGGGATGGGAAGCTTACTTCTGCTGCGGTCGCTGGGTGGACTAGTAACCTCCATACAGGCAGCTCAGTCTCCTAGCATGGTCGCCACACAACGCAGGATCCCCGGAAGTGTGCGAAACCTTTTATTTCAGCTGAGGCACAAAAGGAATGCATACGTAAAGACTACACCATAAAAATCCAGGTGCTAATGTCCACCTCGACTGACGAGACGGCTGCGCGCAAAGGCAGAACTGTGCGGGTAATAAATACAAAGTTTGGCGGCATGTAGAACGAACTTACAAGCGCGAGCCGTTGCCACGAATATTCGAAAGTAAAGCGCTCTCCAAGGCAGACGCAGAGAGGCTTGCATCTGGATCTCTGTTAGATGCGTGGTCACGATCAAAATGCATGCCTACCGCTGATGTCGCTGAAGCTGGAAGCTTCTGAGCCATGATTACTGTCTTGTTCACTGACACCTCGCTCTACAAGTGGCCCATATCGACGGTGTGACTGTCCCAGTGCGCTACGGGGAGAGAGCGCTGGCGGGCTGGATGATTTGTTCGGAGAGAGATGCCTGCTACTCGGAGAAAGATGCCTGCTGATTGGAGAATGGGGCTGAGAATCCGGTGGAGGCGAAGGGATGTCGGGTATAGAGCCTTGTGCAGAGCTGGCGCTAGATACGCTGAGCGGGCTAGAGTAACTGTCGCGCCGAAAGCTTCCTTGCAAGGGCGAAGCTGCTGTAGCCGCTGGTCCCATGCGACCGCGACTGATGATTTCCTTCGCCTTGCCTTTGCCTGGCCGGGAAGCAGTACTAACCAGTCCTAAGGCATCGTTGTTTACCATCTGCTGCAATTCCTGGAGTTTACGGTCCAGTGCTTCCTGCTCTTCAGCATTGCGATCAGCCTCCTCTTTCTTTGCCTCCTCATCTTCGGAATCAGTGCCTTCCGATGACGCAGAGGAAGTCGGGCTGAGGGGTCGGTTTACTTTCTTGGGTCCCTGGACAGTGAGGGTCGAAGATGAAGTCGCCTTTTTAGGCCGTGGAGAATTATTCCCAAGCGAGCTTAGACGCGCTCGAACCCCGAGAGGTGTCGAAAGCCTTCCGGATGGCGACATACTGCCGCTTCCCTGCAAACGACTGACAGCACGGGAGGCGACTGTGTGCTTCTCGGTGAACGGGAACTCGTCGAAAGGTTTGTTGGGTTGTTGGGTGGTAGAAGGACTCGAAACACCGGGGATGTCCTGTAGTCCCCGAAGTTCCTCTTGGAACCTGGCATGTACACGATAAAGCAGATATGGAAGTGGAACTTCCAAGTGCGCAGCAAGACCCTTCCCTGCAGGATGCAATTAGCCTCGAGGTCTACGTAGCTGACGTATGCCGCTAACAGTCGGTGCCGCCGTTGTCAGTAGACCGAGAGCGCTCAATCACTTCCAGAGAATGTCCGCCTTTTCGGAGGTCCAGTGCACTCGGGGAGGGTCAACTGGATGCTCTGGACGATTCCAAGGTAGTCGAACGACTACGCGGATAGGTGTGACAGATGCTGGCATCTGAGAGGAGTTGGCAGGAAAATATGAAGCACTTTGCGTGGTTGGCTAGGTGGAATCAAGTCGGTAGGGAGAGCTAGAACGAAGTTGCAAGTCGGGAGCAGAGAGGAAGCTCGAAACGGTCACGTTCCCGAAATATTCTTATGCTCTTTCCGTCATGTCGGCCACCCAGTTTGCTGGCACGACAGCTTTGTCGCGCATTTCATGACAGGCGCTGGCCGGGGTGGCAGGTAGTCATCGGGATTGAAACGCACGCTCAGATCAAGTCGCGTCAAAAGCTCTTCTCCGGTTCGAATCGTGTATTTATTGTTTTTGCTTTGGGCTCACAACATTAGATTCCCTGACCTCAAGCCTTGGAGAAGCGCCTAATATTCATGTGTCTCCCTTTGATGCTTCGTTTCCCGGAACGCTGCCTGTCCGTAGCTTGCTTGCTTTGACATCCATAACACATTTTCAACTCTACACGCAAGTAGAAGCTCAACCAGGACTGCGTAGACCTGGCATTGCGCACGGCTATTGCGCTCGATTCTGGAATTCAGACACGGTCTTCCTTTGATCGTAAACACTACTTTTATTCGGATCTACCTTCGGGATACCAAATCACTCAACATTATGGTCTGTCCGGAAAGTATCTGCTGGTCGCGCTTCGCATTTACTGCTATGAGCAGCTCCGATAGCATTGGGCGGCCATCTGTTCATTCCGAACCGAGATTCTCCAATACGAATAAAGCAAATTCAGCTTGAGCAGGTAACGGGTTCTTCGTCGTGTTTTCCTCACCAACAGAGGTCCCATAGGATACGGCTAAATCAACATTTGACCCACGTACTCGCACATCCAACATCGACCTGAATAGAGCTGGAACCGGCCTCCTAGAAATTGTTACTGAGCCTGATCTCCGGTTGGTTATCCTACTATCCACGTTCGTGAAAGTAATCGTTGTGGAATAGCTCACCCGAAGAGGCCGGGGCATACGTGCGTGCACTGCAGGCTATGCTCCGTGCTATAGGTGCAAGCGACGGCAACATGGAAGCTGCAAGTATCCAATCCTGTTTCCAGTCCCGCATTAACCGTAGGAACAGGGCTCTCTGCGTTGCGACGTCAATGTATCTATCAACTCCCCTGGCAAACTACCGGGTACTCGTTGTGAGATCAAGAATTTGAACAGTATCAAGTTCATGCAGACCGCTATCGGTTAGTGCTGTCCCCTTCATATTTACGTCGAGTTATAATGCCGAGAATAGTATATGAGGTCAATAGACAACGAGCCCTTCTTTCCAAAGAAGACGGCGTGGTTCCGCAGGAAACACGCGGATTCAACCAGGACACCCTTGAAACATTCAAAATGCGCTCGAAAGAGGAAGCCCCGGATTATCGGTACATGCCTGATCCCAATCTGGGTTTCCTCCTTATCGCTTCCGTAATTCTGTTTTTTTCAGCTTGTTTCCTCAACTTGACACCTTGGTAGGAAAGAATCAACAACATCGTCCAGACAATGCCGGAACTGCCCTGGGTAACACGGATCCGTTTGGTGCAAGAATACGAATTGTCAGAACAGGATGCAGACATTCTCCTCAATTTGGATAATGGACGTGAAGATGGTGATAGTGCACTGGCATATTTCGATCGTCTGTGCAAGGAGGGTAGAAAACCGAGGGTCGTTTTCAATTGGTGAGTACAAATTAAAATGATTAATGGTTGCTAACTGAGCCGGTAGGATGGTCCACGAACTCCTCGGACGACTGCACGCCGCGAGATTGACGTTCGCCGACAATCCGTTCTCAACAAGCCAATTGGGAGAACTCATCGACTTGGTTCACAGTGGTGTCATCACTGGTATCGACTTGTCCACTAGTGCACGTCAAATAACTAAAATTAATTTAGGCACCTCGGGGAAACTGCTTCTGCGTGAAATGCTCGCCGACCCTTCTTCGCCGCAAACCCCCACGGACCGCGCGCGCTCCCTGTCCCTTTTGATTACTTCTCGTGGAGAGCTGGACATCGGCGACCTATGCGGTGCTGCTATAGCGGCTCTCCCATCCGAAGCAGCAGCATTCAGAAATGGGCATAAAAACGTACTGAACAAAATTCTGGGATGGGTAATGAAAGAAAGTCGGGGACGGGCGGATTCGAAGCAAGCTCGGGAGCGTTTACTATCTTTGTTGGAAGAAAGGGGTGAATGAGCCCATATTTAATTTTTCTCCGGAATCCGACGCCCATTCTGAGTTGGTTGTTTATGCACCAACCATCGACTGAACATTTGGCCGAATTCGCCAAGAGTCGGACCCTTGCGTTATCTCGAACCTCAAACTTGTTCACTAGCTTCCGATTCATTTTCAAGTGTTAAGCTACTAGTATCTCAGATGATATCAACATATCTTTCCCACTTTAAGTTCATAGACGCTACCCACAGTTCAGGGCGCATAGATTTTCTTTAATGAAATCACGTTACCGTGTTTGGTTCGTTCTCACGCGCTTCCCTTACGCGCCACTCTAAAGCCTCTATAGCCTTTTGACCACAACACTTATCGTTTCGAACCTCTTTGCTCAAGAATGCCTCTAAAAATTTCAATTCCTCAGCTTCAACTCGAAGCCAAGAAGGAGGTTCACGATGCCAGGAGGAACGGAACATTTAGGTTTCGGACGGTGGCAGTAGCTGCGATTTCAGATGCTAAGCTTTGGATTGTAGTACTCTAACTCCTCGTATGGTTCGCCGAGCCCTTGAAACGAAGCTCGATCTTCAGGAAGGCGCCTTAGATGACGAGGACTTTCGCGCGCCGCTCAAGTCAGCTATAAAGGAAGCAGCCGTGCGTTTACCGCTCGTTATGGCCTTAGACATCAGCTCATAATTTGGTATAAGACCGAAGACATTCCTTCTACTGCTGATGTTTCGGTTCCAAAGACAAAGAAACGCAAATCTGAGGAAATGCTCGAACCTAAACCGAACAAGAAACAGAATGCGCAACCTCCGAAGGCCAAGAAAAGCTCCAAGCAATTCAAATCATCCGTACGCTCCTCCCCTCATCCCCCCTCCCGTTGTTCAATATTCTCGATGCAGGAAACAGTTCCAACCTCAGACATTGAGGAGGACATGGAAGTTAATGGCCCTGGGGATACATCTGCAGAGCTGGAGAAGCCACCTGCTGCTCAGAGCGGAGAGTCTGTAAAGGTATGCTTTGCCACACCTAAATTACGGATCCTACCAGCTAACGGCTCGAAGGAAAATAAGGTCATGTCGGCCAAGCCGCCTAAGAAATCAAATCCCCCAAAGGCTAGTGGATCTAGAACAAAACCGAGTCCGCGGCCCTCCACAGCTTCGACACCGGAAGCGCCTGTTGACGTGAGTGGGTCTCAGCACCAGCTCCGCCAGTATTCACCGCTACGAAGAGCGATTCCGAACTGTCCGTCCTTGATGATGAACCCCCGAAGAAAAAGAAATTAAAAACGACCAAACCGAAAGACAAGGTCGGTACTTTCATGCTCCCGGAAAGGTCAAGGCATTCTCAATTCTTTCAGGGTGACGGCAAATCCAAGAGCTCTAAGGGCAAGGCAACTGTATCTTTGAGCAAGGACGAAGAAACCATTAAACGGCTAAAGGCGCGTTCTTTGTGTGATGCGTCATCACTTCTTAACTTCGTTATTCAAGTCTTTGGTTCTGGCGTGCGGTATTCGTAAACAATGGGCGAAAGTATTCAAGGACGTTGATTCGCCGTCACAACAAATCCGGATCCTCAAGCAGACTTTGACGGATCTGGGGATGTCCGGACGGATGAGTCTGGAGCAAGCAAAAGCGATCAAGGAGAAACGAGAGTTGGCTCAGGAACTCGGTTTGCGTTATTCGCTATGTTGCATCTGCTGTATCCTGATAAGTGTTGCAGAGGATGTCCAAGCTTTTGCTGCTGCTACCACAAAATCGAAAGCCAAAGCCAGCGAAGCGCCGGAGGAAGACGAAGAAGGGTCGGAGGAAGAACTTCCTGCAAAACGCAAGGTAGGTGCTTGATTCATTCCTCTTTTCAATATTAAGCATGTGTCAGACAAATGCGAGGAAAAGTATCATGGCCTTTCTCGGCGATCAGAGCGACGATGAATGAACTATTACTGATGTGTCCGTGTATTCAATTTATTTATGGGACAAGCGACATTTACTGAGTCCTTGTTGGGAGTCGCCATAAAAAGATGCGCTCGCGTCGTCCTCGACCCGTCCATCTGCGGAACTGAAGCTCGCGCCTCTACAGTTACTTTATTCGATGCTTGTTCGATGCGATGGGGCCCACACAACCCGAAGGGGTGGAAGATATACTGGTAGCGGACGTACGGCACAGCTGCACGCGATTGAATAGCGGCAAAGCAACGAAGACTCGTCGGCGTTCAGGCGACAAAATAGGCGTTCATTCCGCGGAATCGGACTTATTCTGATCAGGCGACTTCTTGCGTGGTCTCCTCGTTGATCAACTTGATGGCTCAGGAAACACTAGTCGTTCTCTACCGAGATGTGAAAAGTTTGTTGAATATTCATTTCAGTTTGGCTCCTCGAGTGTTTATTCAGATTTCAGGGTGTGATAACCGTCTGCAAGCCCAACGCGTTATTCTTTGCCGCGGTGTCTAATGCAGCCTCGAACTGCTCCAATGGAAATTTGCCCACAGTCTTTATCCCACCGGCCTCGCCCAACTTCAGATATCCCATCTCAGCCAGGTTGATTAACCCGCGTATATCCTCCTTGGTGTACATCCACTTTCCCTTGACGGTCAGATTATACCGCATAATAACCCTGATTGGCATTGGCGTGAGTTCCTTTTGGCCGCCCATCAGGCTCACCCGACCCTCGCGACGTAGTGCTAACATGCAGCTCTGGAGGTGAGTGCTCGTCACAGCCGCCGCGGGGGAAATATCGAAGAACACGTCGGCCGGCCCATCCTTGGTCAACTCCTTGGCATCCACCATAACGTCGCCAGTGTTCACTACGGTCCTGATTCTCTCGGGGCTGAAGGATTTGACTCGTTCCAGAGCTTCCAAATTTCGCCCCATCGCAACGACTCGTGCTCCCATGGCTAGCGCAGCAATTACTGCCGCGCCACCAAAAGCCCCCGTCGCCGGCGTGACGATAACTTTATCCCCAGCCTTCACTCCCACGTCGCGCAGCCCGCCGAACGGGACCGACAGGGTGCCCAGATACATCAGGTCCTCGACTTTGTAGCTTAGGTCACCGAGCAACCGCGCCTCATCCAGCGGGAAGCAGTTTTCGAGAGGAAGTTTGGCATACTCGGCGTACGTGCTGTCGCGCCACTCTCCCTCCATCAACTTCACGCTACCGGGCGTGGGGCCAGAATTTAGGCCGTGCAAGATGAGCGACGTGGGGTCGTCCCGGCCAACGATTAAGCTGTCGAAGTACACAAGCTGGCCCGGCTGGAGTAGCGTCGCGTCGGGGCCGACAGCGGCGACACGACCGATGGCGGACGAGCCTGGAATGAACGGAGTGGGGTACGGGTAGGGCTTTCGACCACTGTACACTTCGCCTGCGTACGAAAGCACGCCGGCTGCAAGAACACGGATTACCGCGCTACCTGGGCCGGCTTGGGGCGGTGTCTGTTCCACGACGGACATATCGAGAGGGTCTCGAGTGGAGTTGAGAATAAGTGCGCGATGCTTCGGCGGGATGGTGAACGTCATTTTGAAGTTTGAAGTTTGAACGCAACAGAAGAAGATTGAGCAGATGGCGAGTGATCTCGCTGTTTGAATTCTTGCTAAGTATTAGCCTAGCATCTTATAGGGACGTGATTACGCCAAATCCGCTGACGACACGCGTCGATATCCGGTCGCGTGGGCGTTATGGGTAGCACGGATGGAGCCGGGACTGGGAGACCGGTTTTATCCTTCCGTAAATATTGCTCCTCATTCCGAAAGTTGGGAAACCTCTCTATTTCAGCTTCTCCAATGAATTCAAGTCCCGAATAAAATAGATTTATTGCCATTGGATGGATTACTGGGTGAACGGTATAATACTCTACACAGTAAGGGTCCATGCCCGTTCGATCCCCTACATCTGCTCCTGCATGATCTGGAAAAACGCTGTATACTCCTCCGGTGTCATCAAGTCGTGCTCCGCCTCCGTCACTTGTGAGTACGGCATTGGGTTGCCGTTGACTTTGTTTGTTGCGTTTTAGGGTTTGTGAGGAGACAAAGAATTGTGCAGAGAACTCACCATAGACGATCGGGTCCTCCTGGGGCACTGCAGGCTCCTCCATAGTGACGTCCGCAACCGCCTCGGCGGCGCCGTTGAGGAGTCCTGCAGTGGGGTCGACTTGCTCCACCTTGGCAACCTTGTTTGCCGTGTCCACACCGTCGTTCGATCGTGAGCGCTTTCGGTACTCGTTCAGGGAGTCGAGATATTCGACCGAGGGCTTGATGTCCTCCTCGTCTTCTCCTCCCAAGTCGCCGAAGTCGGAGCTTCCCGGCGCGCTGAGACCCGTCGGCGTGGCCTGCGCCGAGTTCTCCAGCGAGGCGTAGTACTGGTCCCAATCTACGCATAATGAGCGAGGAATAACGGAGGGGGTATTTGGACCCACATTGCGCGTTCTGGTCGATGACGGGCTTGACATCCTTGTCCGCGCTGCCCATCATCGGACGTCGATCCTTTCCCTTCCCAGACCCGACACCCACCACCCCCAGCCCGCGCAGGATGTCGTCGTTCGAACTGGACGAGATGAGCGGCGGTGCACCGGACCCGTCTTTGGATGCGCGCGCCTGTTCCTGGTTCCCCAAGGCCGTCATGTGCCCCGAAACCGTGCTCACGCGATGCCATTCCGGGAGCGTGTTCTGCGCGCGCTTCGCCTGCGCCTGCTCGTCGCGCTCCCGCCGGCGCGTCGCCTCGTCCTTGTCCGACGATATGAGCACGCCAATGCCGTCGTCCTCGCGCTTCACCCCGTCGGCACCCGCGATCTTCAGCCCCGGGCCTGACTCCGCGTCGTCCTTCTTCTCGGAATCAGGCTGGTGGGCCTTCACCCACATCGCCACATCGAAGCTATAAGCCACAAAGGTGAAAGGCACGCCAAATAAAGTTCAAAAATACATACGCAGGCAGCATCATATCCTCGCTTTTCTGGAGCCCTGCACGGATGAAGCGCATCTGGTGGTTGAACCGTTGCATGCGGTCCTTGCTGCCCAGTACGCACTCCGCGTCCTCATTGTCCACCACCTCCGCGTGGCAAATTTCGCAAATGAGCGCGTTGAGCGTCATATCCATCAGTTTGTCCACGTCGAGCGGGGTGTACGAGGTTTTGCATTGGGGGCAGATGTAGCCCTTGTTGTCGAGCTCCTGCGCGCCGACTTTATTTAGAAGCTAGTTCGATCAGGGATGCGTAAATAACGCACATTGCGTCCCTTGGTATCAATCTGTTTGCGCATGCGGGCAATTCGCCACTTGACGACGTTACAGAAGTGCTCGTAGTCGATGTAGTAGTATTGCTTTGCAGTTGCCCGCTGCGCCCCTTCGCGGAGCTCGTTTTGTCTGTATCTGGACAATACAATTGTGGACCAGAACACCACACGGGGCAATGAGGACTCACATCTGGACCAAACGATCATTAGACAGCGTCGCAATGACCTTGTTCAGCTCTTTGGGCTGAAGACCCATTCGCCCAGCCAGGTCATCGTCTTTAAGACTAGTGTGCCACCAAAAAAGGTCAGGGAGGGAAATATAAGCAGCGAAAATAATGCGCAGATAGCTCATTCAGCACGCAGTGAGCGCTGCAGTGCGATATACTTACACCGTATGGCGCGCGAGCTGGTCCATGATGATGGTGTATTTTGGCTCATAGAAGGAGCGGGAGACTTGCTGGACGAGGAGACGGAGGGTCTCTCGGTCTTCCTTGGTGGCCATCGGCGCAGCAAGACCTGGCCGGCCTCAAGGACGGTTTGTCACAGCACCCAGAGTGAAAAACAGTCCAGAGGTTGTGATGGTTTGAGTCAAAAGCCGGTTGTTCGGACTCCGCGACTTCCTTTTCCGGTCTCTCAAACGGGACCGCGCCGGAATATACCTACCTACCTACCTCCACCTCGCACTTCCTTCAAGCCTTGCTTGCTTCTTTTCACAGCGGCAGCGCTTTTTTTCTGTTAAACCCGGGCTTATACTCAGAAAATGATTCGTGTATTGCAGTCAATGGTATTCCAACATTGCGAGTCTCGACCATCTCCGTTCGCTCTTTTCCGGCCGCTTCCTATCTCGACCTCCCATCTACCTTTGCAACCCAAGTCGACCGAGGTCGACGCCGTCGATCGTGCGCGTGTTGATAACCACGAATCCGTCCTTGGAGACCAGCGGCCCAATCGACGTGCCACACGTCGAGCAGAATCTATGGCTGACGTTCTTGCTGCCGAACACGTACTGGGTCAACTCCTGCTCCCCAGCCGTGAACCTGAACTTGTCTTCGGGAGTAAACCTGGGTGCGGTCGTCAATTATCAAAATCTCTGTTTTTACAAAATCAGCCGAACGCACACGTTGAGGTATCCCCTGTCCTCGCAAATAGAGCAGTTGCAGTTTACAACGGCCGACGCGTAGATGTCTGGGTGTTCGAACTCATAGCGGACCTTTTTGCAATGGCAGCCGCCGGTGTGGGTCTTGACTTCTGCGTTTTCGGGCCACGGAACTGGCAGGGAGTTCGTTGCAGCTGGCGCGGACATGGTTTGTGGGATACAGATTCAAAACGGCACGTCGTTCATTCGAATTTATAGTTGCGGACGTGTGGTAACGCGTGGTGTTGACAACGGTTTCTGACCACCTCTGACCAATGAAATCGGACACAACGTCGATCTCTGACACGAACAAAGCGCCTTTCTCCCTTTTTGTAATATCGTATGAGCAGTACACGGTAAAACGGGGGTTTTTTTTTTTGTAATATTGTACGAGCAGTCCACATTAGTTTGCCACCACGTTGCGGGAACTTCAACTATTCTTGACCGCCTGCTGAATAGATGAAGCTGAGGGAAATCCCAGCTTTGTGGGCAATCGAATGCTGTGAAGAAGGATAACGGACTTTGTGTCATTTGCTGCGCTTTTTTGCGAAGAGGTCAAAACTTAGAGACAGCGCAGTGGGTTCATGATTGGTTCATTTGGGGGCTGGACAGCATAGACGACCAGTGTACAGAGCAGGTTACTGAACCCCTAATATAAAATGTAATCAACGATGAAAGGTGGAACGGCCGGGTGTCGAAGAGAGCATTGCTGCTGTCACTGTCAGGTTTAAGGCGGGTTATCGCAATTTCGGTGAACGTCGCTTGCGGAGCCGGCCGATCGCGAGTTAATAGAGGTTGCAGCTGGTTGCAGAGTGCGTTGTGACAGACGTAGAAAATGCACGGGTTGGCAAGTGAATCTGAGCTGTACCAATCCACTTCGAAAAGTAAACCAGAAGCCACAGCCCGGCAGTGTGGTGTGCTCTGGAACGCTGCCAAAGTGTCCGCGAATCGAGGAAGAAAAAAAGAGAATTTGAAGGCTTCGATCCTCAAGTCACTTGAGATGTTTCCCGAACGACACGAGTTGCGTACGAGGCAGCCTGGACCGTCCAACTGCCGTCCACAGAGACATTCCTCCGGAAGTGATCATCAGACCGCATAAGAGCCGGAGCGTCGCGCGAAAGTCGGAACGGGAGGAGCGCAAGGGAGTGCAAGAGTGAGATCCTCAGAGCTAGTAGGATTGCATTGCAGCCATTGGTGGAAACAAATAGAATGAAAGGAACCGAGTGGGTATGCAAATTGCAGGGTGAGATAGAGGTTGAGATGGATGTTCCGATGGAAGAGACTTGCTATCTCCGGCTAACATACATAACATAACCAAAAAGATATGCAGACAAAGCAATTTGCCGGTCTTCCTCCTGCCCCTACAGTATGCTGCGATGGGCTTCTTCTCTTCAAGAAAATCTGACCCTGCAGACCCCACCATATTCACAAAGGAGAATGGAAGACCAGTCCCCAGCACCGAGTCTGGTTTCAAGTCTTTGCGCTCACGATTCCATGTCGTGAGTGAACCAGCGTCTCCTCTCTTGCTTCCTCCCACCATTTCCCTCTCAGTATGCGAAGAAACTGGATCCAAAAGACCACGACTCGTCACCGCCTATGTTTGTCCAGGCCACTTCTGTCGCGGCGACCCTTTCTCCCCCGCCCGCAACCCCCATCGCAAACCGTCAGCTCCAGCTCAAGCTCAAGCTCAGCTCCAGCTCACCCGCCCTCAACCCCAATCGCAATCCGTCGCGCTCTGATCGTGCAAAGTCTGCTAACAACTCCCCGACGACAAACAGACATACGATGCAGCCGTCAGACTCTGACCACCGTCCGTCGTCCTCTCGATCACGCGCACTGGGCACGAAGGCGTCGTCTTCGTCGCTCGCTCCCTCACCCACTGCTCGCAAACCGACAGATGCTGTCACGTATGCTCGTTCGCGTCGTATTCTTGCTTTAGATAATGATGCCCAACAGAACAACCCTTGCCCAGCGGTTGAACGAGCTTGCCGTGGCTAATTCAGAGGGTCTGTTGGAGTAAGTTCTAGGCTGTATATTGCAAAACCGCCACTCAGACGCGTGTTGCAGCGACGACGAATATCGGATGTTACGTCAGGATCTCTTCCAGCGCTTTTCAAACACCGCGACTGTGCCGACAGAAGTGCCTGTCGTTCCACTCGCGTCCCCGGCCAACTTGAAGTCACGCTCCTCTGTCCGCGTCAATGGCGCTACTATACCCACCGACAAACGACGTGAGGCACGCCAGACACTTTTGTTTCTCAGCTGACAACAGGCCACCAGAATCGATAGATTCGAGGCGTGTTTCAATATCTACCTCATCTAATTTCTATGTCGACAAGCATCGAACCCCCTCTGTACACTCCCGCTCCTCTATGACCTCCGGTGTTGCTAGCTTCTTTCGTCGTGCGACCGGGCGCCAGTCTTCGCATGATTATAGCGAAACATCGAGTATATTTTCCTCAACCTCCAAGCGCATCTCCAAAAAAACCAGCGCTTCATCTTTGGTCACCGACCGGGGAGACTCCGTGTCCATCTCCTCACGCCGCACCAACAATCTCAGCTCCTCAACGGAGCCGAGCCAACCCCCGGCTGCTTCCATCCGATCGGTGCGGCGTCTCCCTACACCACCATCGTCTTTCCCCACGCGATTACCTGGCGTCGAAAGCCGATTCGCCGGCGCGGGCGCAGAGCCAGGCACTAGCCCCGATGCGGACGGCCCTGCAACGGTGGCAACGCTCCGGAATGAGATCAAGCTCGTCGAGGAAGAGGGGCGGCGACTCATGGATGGGTTCAGCGGCATCGAGCTTAGCACACTCACGAAACGGCGGCGCACCGCGGCGGTGACCGGCCCGCGCGACTCGGTCGCGACGCTGATGCCCGAGGCGCGGTCGATGCGCTCGGCGCTTTCGCACTCGCGCAAGGGGTCGGACGCGGACCGCGACGGTGACGCGGTGTCGATGCGGTCCGCGACGTCCGCGGGGACGACACCCTCCATGGCGAGTCGGCGCGCACGCAGCACGCATCGGAGTGGGAGCGGGCTGAAGCCAACGGTGCACGCGGCGAGCTTCGTGTCGAGCGCGAGCTCGACGCGCGTGGGGTCGTTGCAGCGGAAGAACTCGGGGTCGAGCTTCGGGAGCACACACACGGGCTCACGGCTAGGTATTGGCGCGCACGTCGCGCATATACCTCACGTCGGGAGCAGCCACAGTGTGAGCGGCGGTGGGAGTGGCGGCCTAATGGTCCCTCCCGTCCCGCCGCTCCCTCTGGGCATGTCTCTCGGGCAACTGGGAAGCACACCGAGTCTGTCGCGGAGCTCAGGACACCTTCCCATGAGCGTTGTGCGCGAGGACGAGGCGGTGCTGACGATCGATCTGGACGACGAGCGGGAGTTTGGGATGGAGATGGAGGAGTTGAGGCGGAAGCGGGACGAGGTCGCGGGACGGTACGAGGCGCGGCTCGAGTACTTGCGCGCAAAGTTAAAGGGCGCCGAGTTGCACGAGAAACTTTTGTCCAAGTGAGGAATTCAAAGGTTGTTTTGGGGTGTTTGATTTGGTGGTCGCAGCTGCGCTTTCGAACTTGGATTGTGTCTTGCGGATAGGAAGATAGGAACAGGCGGAAACTTGAGACTCAAGCCCCAGGTCCCGATGCCTTGCGTCGGCACTGTGAGACACTTCTCGGTCTCCTCGGGCGACTCGATCTGCTTGCATTGACGCTCGACATCTCGTTGTGAATCCCTGGTGCACCGTGTGACTGACCACGCTTGCTTGGAATCGCCCTACCCTCAGGCTTGATTTAATGGGAGATACAGCTAGGGAGAATCGAGCCTAACGGCGACATAGCAGATGAAACTAAATTGTCTCACAAGCGCGGCTCTGGCGGGTCTCAGCACGGGAGCGGAAGCATCCAAGTCTCAAGGCGGATATGTGCGCCCCGCTGCTCTCTCTGTATAAAAGCTGGTCCAACTCTGCTCAGAAAATCATTCGGCACCTCAGCTCGAATACACTTTCACGACTCGCCTCTTACGACCGCTCACGACCCGTTCTACGTCTTTTACGCTCCTCGAAACCAACAACATGATGACTTACTACATTCCTCTCGCCGTGGTTGGCGCTCTGCCCCTCATGCGTCCTGTTGGCGCATCGCCTCTGTGGTGGAACGCTGGGCCGGTGACGGTGACCACAGTCACTGTCACCCCAGTGTGCAGCGTCCCCGCCGCAACCGGCATCCCCACCATTCCGATTTCTTCGACGGTGCCCCCAATCGTCTCAGTGTCGAGTTTGCTCTCTAGCGCACTTGTTCTGCCATCCGCTGTTGTTGACCCCGCGGTGTCTCTCGTCTCTGCAGCACCTCCAGCCGTCACCAGCACCGCCGGCGCTATCGTAACCTCCGCCGCAGGCATTGTGACCGCTGTCGACGGTCTTGCGGCTTTCATCAACAATGGACTCATCAACACCCTTCGGTCCATCACTTCGTTCATTGGCCTGAATGGCCAGATTCAGGTGAACAACTTCATCTGCAATCGCGACGACCTCTAACGTAATCTTAAGACTCTCGTGAACGATTTGGGTCCCCTGGTCAACGCAGTGGTCGCGGCCCTCAATAACCTGGCACGTACTTTCGCATTCCATTTCGCCCAGCCCTTGACTAATCGTCTCGACAGCTTACCAACGCCGGCACATGGACTGCAACTGAGCTGGCCAGAGTCCGTTCATCTATTCTGACACTCCAGAACACGGCAAGTTTGGACCTGGCTCGTTTCTATCTGGGACTCACACAATTAACCAGATCTACGCTCTGAAAACCGGAGCTTTCCCGACTATCGGTGGCGTTCCCAGCTCAATCATCATCGTCCTCCAGCCTGCGGTCGATGCGGTCTCTGTACTCAAATCCTTTTGTCAACCCGCCGGATATACTGACACGCCTTTTTTTTCCAGACTGTGACCCCGATCTTGTCGTCGGCTGTGGCCAGCGTCCTTTCGACCGCCACCGGTGTTGTGCCCAGTGTGCTTTCGACCGCCACCGCTGTTGTGCCCAGTGTCCTTTCGACCGCCACTGCTATTGTGCCCAGCGTTCTTTCAACCGCCATCGCTGTCGTGCCCAGCGTCCTTTCGACCGCCACCGCCATTGTCCCCAGCGTCCTTTCGACCCCCACTGCTGTCGTGCCCAGTGTCCTTTCGACCGCCACCGCCGTTGTGCCCAGCGTCCTTTCGACCGCCACCGCGTTGTCCCCAGCGTCCTTTCGACCGCCACTGCTGTCGTGCCCAGCGTTCTTTCGACCGCCACCGCCGTTGTGCCCAGTCTCCTTTCGACTGCCACTGCTGTCGTGCCCAGCGTTCTTTCAACCGCCACCGCCGTTGTGCCCAGCGTCCTTTCGACCGCCACTGTTGTCGTGCCCAGCGTTCTTTCGACCGCCACCGTCGTTGTGCCCAGTCTCCTTTCGACCGCCACCGCCGTTGTGCCCAGCGTTCTTTCGACTGCCGCCGCCGCTTTGCCGTCCTTGCCTGCAGCATCTGCCGCCACCGTGAACGCCCTGACAACGGCGGTGACCAGCCTTTCCAGTTCCCTCAACGGTTTGAGCATCTTGAACGCTGCCTCCCGTCTTTCTGGTATCACGGTGAATATTTGTAATTCTGAACACGGCCAGTCTCTAACGTGTTACCAGAACTCCGTCAGCGCAGTGACCGGCGTCCTCAATAGCTTGGTACATCGTTTCTCACTTGATCCAGCCGGCCCTCAGCTAACACCGGGCAGATTGGTTTCACCTTGACTTCAACCCAGCTAGACACAGTTAGATCGGCGATTGGGATACTTCGTACCGTGGTAAGTTCCGTTTGGCTCGTTGCTGCGTACGCCTATCTCACACACAACAGATAAACGGTGTTACCATTCCGGCAGTCGCAAGCGTCCTCGCCCCTCTCCTTTCGGTATGCGGAATTCTCCTGTCCTGCTGCACTGTATACTGATGCGCCTTACCAGCAAATCACCGTTACCTTGAACACGGGTGCTACCGTTACGATCTAGACACTGTCGTCTTTCGCAATTCATTGGATAGCTTTTGAGCCGTATTTCATGCGCTGCCTGTGTATATTATGTTTTTTCTTACTGTCGAATAATATTCCCCAACACATTTCTTTCTCTTGCTTCTACCGCCCTCATGATGTTGTACTGCCTGCTTGTCCCCGGAGTGCCCGAAACACCCGCATTGCTCTTTCAATACTAAGTCTGCTCACCGTGAACTGTGACCAACTTCACTTCCGTAAGGTCGAGCTCAGTCCCAGTCTGGTGTCATTCTCAAACGCCTGAAATCCATAAATTATGGTACTGGGCAGGTGGTGGAGGTTCGAATCCAGTCACTTCTTCTTTCCCTTGGAACGTTTTTTCGGACCAGTGATGCCCTCAGGTAACCACTCGTTAACTGGGTCGGATGGCACCTCCTTCTCGACCGCTTTAGCTTTTGTTGTTCTTGATTCCGTTGGTTTCAACTGTGGAAGGGGCACCTCCCCTCTCTCCTCCGCGTCCATGCGGGCGGAAGCAGCCGCAATCTCGTCAGGGCTGACATCTTCGCCCGCCCTTATGCGGGCCATAATCTCGGGTGAAACACGGATTTTGCGAACGCCGGTTTGGAAACCGGGGGCTACGTCGCGAACATTAGAGGAATAAGAGGACAACGCCGCGAACGCGCACCCCCTTTGCCGATCCCATGGACTCGCAGTCTTCGCGCAAGATACCATTTGCGAACAAAGTAGCCAGAAATGAGCAAAACAGACGGAATGCTGAAGCAGAATTCATGAATGAATAAGAAGCAATGACTGTAAGATTCACGTTATCCAGAGCAGGGAAGGAGGCTCGTCGGCCACAGTAGCAGGCATTTTTGAGAGATCTATGAGGTTGTGTACAGTGACGGTTCGGCCTTTCGTGAAACTTGAAGGCGTTTCATTTTCGGCCGAACAATACCGATGCACTTTAGCACAGTACTAGCACGGTCTCCTGCAGGTCTTTTCTCTCATATTTCCCGCCTTGCTGCGCTTTCCAAAGACCAGGTTCTGCTTTTTGCTCTTTCACCTGGCAGCGCCTCCTCGTCCGACCTTACCCAGCTAGTTCAAAAACTCACTGCACTTGCGCCTCAAACGATCGGGTGTCTGTCTGGATCTTTGCCTGCCCGTTATGGCCTATCATGCTCTTTCGCCATATTCGACTCGAACTCTTGTTTCCCATTCCGCTCTCAAATTCCGGGAAGAGCGTCTACGCAGGTCGGGCGGCGGCACTCATTTCGGCAAAAAGGCCCCCAGACCGATGTACTTGACCGAGATGTGCCCCTCTGGAAATATAGATTGGGGAGCTGTCTGGGATCAAAATTTGACGAATAACGAGCTACCAACTGGGCTGCAATCGTTGAGGTGACGATCTTCTTCGCAGTCGAGAAGCATGTTGTGAACGTTGTTCAAGTCCAGATGAGATTGGGTCAATCATCTATTTTACGGATGCAGCTCCAGAGGGGCTCTCCAATGCTCTTGCACGTTTTCCTGCCGCGACCAAAGTTAGCACATCTTACAGTTACTCTGAAGGTGTTCGAACGAAATGTCCATCTAGCTTGGTCTATTTGCCGCCTCGACGCCCTTCATCACCGGAAGACCGGTCACTCTGTTCAAAGGCGATAAAATATATGAATCAGGCGCCGTCGGTCTGGCTCTGAGACACCCCGAAGCCCATGCTCGAGTACAGTTTCTTGGAATGGAGCCTCTTTGTGAACCAATGCTTGTAACACAGTAAGCGGTGCGACTTACCGTGTATTGTTTTTCATTATTTCCAGGGCGGAAGGAAATCTGGTCATCTCGCTTGACAACAAAAACCCGACCCAGCTACTGCTGACAGCGATCCGGGCAGCTGGTATCGACTCCGATCCATCTCATTCGCTCAAAGATAATGATGAGTTTGCGCTGGCAACACTTCTGGCGGAAGACGTCGGCGCCGTCCAATTTTAAAAAAAATTAAAAACTAACTGCGTCACAGTCGCACCAAATGTGTACCATAATGTCCGGCGACCCGTCTCGTGGAACTATAGCTCTGCGGTCCCTGTCCGCCCCACCCATCGGTGCCCGCGTCCAGGTGATTTATAATGTCCATTTCCTCCGCCTTTTCTCAAGGTTCGCTAGTTCTTTTACCGTCCAAAAGCCACGATCGTCACAATACCTCGGGAGATGAAAACTCCTTCTGCAAACTCGATGCATACTCTAGGATTCCTCGCGTGTCCGGAGGCACCACAGGAAACGGGTTTCCCAGAGCCTGCAGACGAGGGTGTGCAGATTTTTGGCGATACATTCTTGGCCGCGAGTGAGGGGGGCTTCATCTCGAGTCGCGCTAAGGAAGGCAGGAGCGAGGCCCCATGGAGTTCAGCCATTCGAGGCAGTCTAGCCACAATGAGCTGGACGTTCAAAGATGGAACTACCTAAAACCTTTCCGGAGTTTCCCCCTCGACTTAAAAGTACTTCTCCAACAACTCATCCTTACTTGTAACCATCTTGTGTAAATAAAATCTTTCGTTCACACGTCTTGGTCACTGATATGAGTTTCGCTGCGTCATCAGACCACGGAATTCGCAGCTTAATGGGCGCCGAAGCCAGTCAGATGCGGGATATAGAGACGAACTGGATGCTTAGGCGTTTCTCGATAAGACATAAGAATGCCGTCCTAGACTCAACCTTGCATAATCGAAGTTGCTTTCACTACGATTGCTGGCAGCTGTGGCCGAGCTCAAAGTTAGTAATATCGTCTTTCCCGATGTTTGTTCCCGGGTATACATGAGTGGAGGGTGGAGGGCCTGGTAACAGACAACTTGCGTTGCGTTTCACTATCGGGACCGCAAATGTAATGCTTGGATTTACGCATAGCGTGAACTCTTGAGGTGCTGGTCTTCTGCGTCCTTGGGCGAGGGAATTAGAGGACAGATAGTTCACCGACTTTCCATTAGAAATGGACAGCGAGTCAGCGGCAGAGGTCAGCGTCAGGTGAACTTTCACAGTGAACAGCCTTATTATTGAAAGAATAATGCTGATGGTCCGGGGCCTCCGGGGCCAAAAAGGAGCGGCACAACATCACAAAGGCGGCAAAAGCAAGAGAAGGAAATGTTTTGGAGAATGTTATTCGACAGTAAGAAAAAACACCATAGTATACACAGGCAGCGCAGGAAATACGGCTCAGAAACTATCCAATGAATTGCGAAAGACGACGGTGTCTATATCGTAACGGTAGCACCGGTGTTCAAGGTAACGGTGATTTGCTGGGAAGGCGCATTAGTATACAGTGCAGCAGGACAGGAGAATTCCGCATACCGAAAGGAGAGGGGCGAGGACGCTTGCGACTGCCGGAGTGGTGACGCCGTTGATCTGTTTTGTGTGAGATTCGTGTGCGCAGCAAGAAGTGAAACGGAAATTACCACAGTACGAAGTGTCCCAATCGCCGATCTAACTGTGTCTACCTGGGTTAAAGTCAAGGTGGAACCAGTCTGCCCGGGGTTAGCTGAAGGCCGGCTGGCTCAAGTGAGAAACGGCGTACCAAGCTATTGAGGGCGCCGGTCACTGCGCCGACCGAGTTCTGGGAACACGTTAGAGACTGATTGCGTCGAGAATTATAAATATTCACCGTGATACCAGGAAGACGGGAGACAGTATTCAAGATGCTCAAACCGTTGAGGGAACTGGAAAGGCTGGTGACTGCCGTTGTCAGAGCGTTCACGGTGGCGGCAGATGCTGCAGGCAAGGACGGCAGAGCGGCGGTGGCGGACGGAAGAATGCTGGGCACAACGGCGGTGGCGGTCGAAAGAATGCTGGGCACAAGAGCGGTGACGGTCGAAAGGACACTGGGCACAACGGCGGTGGCAGCCGAAAGAACGCTGGGCACGACAGCAGTGGCGGTCGAAAGGACACTGGGCACAACGGCGGTGGCGGTCGAAAGGACACTGGGCACAACACCGGTGGCGGTCGAAAGGAGACTGGGCACAACGGCAGTGGCAGTCGAAAGAACGCTGGGCACGACAGCGGTCGAAAGGAGGCTGGGCACAACGGCGGTGGCAGTCGAAAGAACACTGGGCACGACAGCGGTGACGGTCGAAAGGAGACTGGGCACAACGGCGGTGGCAGTCGAAAGAACGCTGGGCACGACAGCGGTCGAAAGGAGACTGGGCACAACGGCGGTGGCAGTCGAAAGAACACTGGGCACGACAGCGGTGACGGTCGAAAGGAGACTGGGCACGACGGCGGTGGCGGTCGAAAGAACACTGGGCACGAGAGCAGTGGCGGTCGAAAGGAGACTGGGCACAACGGCGGTGGCGGTCGAAAGGACACTGGGCACAACGGCGGTGGCGGTCGAAAGAACGCTGGGCACGACGGCAGTGGCGGTCGAAAGGACACTGGGCACGACGGCGGTGGCGGTCGAAAGAACACTGGGCACGAGAGCAGTGGCGGTCGAAAGGAGACTGGGCACAACGGCGGTGGCGGTCGAAAGGACACTGGGCACAACGGCGGTGGCGGTCGAAAGGACACTGGGCACAACACCGGTGGCGGTCGAAAGGACGCTGGGCACGAGAGCGGTGGCGGTCGAAAGGACACTGGGCACAACGCCGGTGGCGGTCGAAGGAACGCTGGGCACAAGAGCGGTGGCGGTCGAAAGAACACCAGGCACAACGGCGGTTGCGGTCGAAAGAACGCTGGGCACAGCCGAAGACAAGATCGGGGTAACAGTCTGGAAAAAAAAGGCGTGTCAGTATATCCGGCGGGTTGACAAAAGGATTTTGAGTACAGAGACTGCATCGACCGCAGGCTGGAGGACGATGATGATTGAGCTGGGAACACTACCGATAGTCGGGAAAGATCCGGTTTTCAGAGCGTCGATCTGGTTAATTGTGTGAGCTTCCCAGATAGAAACGAGCCAGGTGCAAACTTGCCGTGTTCTGGAGTGTCAGAATATATGACCGCACTCTGGCCAGCTCAGTTGCAGTCCATGTGCCGGCGTTCGTAGGCTGTCGAGACGATTAGTCAAGGGCTGGGCGAAATGGAATGCGAAAGTACGTGCCAGGTTGTTGAGGGCAGCGACTACTGCGTTGACCAGGGGACCCAAATCGTTCACGAGAGTCTTAAGATTACATTAGAGGTCGTCGCAATTGCAGATGAAGTTGTTCACCTGAATCTGGCCATTCAGGCCAATAACCGAAGTGATGGACCGAAGGGTGTTGATGAGTCCATTGTTGATGAAAGCTGTAAGACCGTCGACAGCGGTCACAATGCCTGCGGCGGACGTTACGATAGCGCCGGCGGTGCTGGTGACGGCCGGAGGTGCTGCAGAGACGAGAGACACCGCGGGGTCAACAACAGCGGATGGCAGAACAAGTGCGCTAGAGAGCAAACTCGACACTGAGACGATTGGGGGCACCGACGAGGAGATTGGAATAGTGGGGATGGCGCTTGCTGTGGGGATGCTGCACACTGGGGTGACAGTGACTGTGGTCACCGTCACCGGCGGAGCGCTCCACCACAGAGGCGATGCGCCAACAGGACGCATGAGGGGCAGAGCACCAACCACGGCGAGAGGAATGTAGTAAGTCATCATGTTGTTGGTTTCGAGGAGCGTAAAAGACGTAGAACGGGTCGTGAGCGGTCGTAAGAGGCGAGTCGTGAAAGTGTATTCGAGCTGAGGTGCCGAATGATTTTCTGAGCAGAGTTGGACCAGCTTTTATACACAGAGAGAGTAGCGGGGCGCACATATCCGCCTTGAGACTTGGATGCTTCCGCTCCCATGCTGAGACCCGCCAGAGCCGCGCTTGTAAGACAATTTAGTTTCATCTGCTATGTCGCTGTTAGGCTCGATTCTCCCTAGCTGTATTTCTCATTGAATCAAGCCTGAGGGGAAGGCGATTCCAAGCAAGCGTGGTCAGTGCACCAGGGATTCAAAACGAGATGTTGAGCGTCAATACAAGTACGCCGGGTCGCCCGAGGAGACCGAGAAGTGTCCTGAAGTGTCTCATAGTGCCGGCGCAAGACATCAGGAGACCAGGGGCCTGAGTCTCAACCTTCCGCCAGTTTATGAGTATCCGAAAGCCCCTCGCAGGCATTCAGAGGCGGGTTGGAGACGGGACATTGTCAGGAGCTCTGGACTGATGAAGGGCGAAAGGTCGGCTTCCAGAGTCGCATTCTGTCAAGTCGAAACCATGATTTCAGCGTGCTTGGACGGAGAAAAAACTAGAAGGTATTGGACCATTACATCGAGGTTCGACCTAAGAACGCCGAACGCTGCGGTTCACCATCAAAATACCAGTGATCGGCGGCTCGGACTTTGCAAAGAGCATATTTCTTTTGCTGCCTTTTGGCTGCCTTTCAAAGTAACCCGACAAATTGGGCTTGGATTCATAACACTATTATCTTTCATCTTGAAGCCCGAAGAACGTCTGCGCCTTGATCGAGCTGTCGAACTTTTATGTAAGATTCAAGTTGTTGTAACTGCGGCTGTTGCTGTGAACCACCATGTCCATCCTTTGGCGGAGTCGTTTCCTCCTTCTCCTCATCCCCTGCATTCTTGGACTACTTTTTTTCTTTTCGTTTCAGAGGCAGGTCGACAATAGCGTGCTGTTGGACCAGTCCTTGGCTGTTTCCAACGGCTCCAGCACTACGCATGCGCCCGATGGGACGCCTCTGCCCCAAATTCTACTTGTAACCGCCTTCTTCCCCCTTTCCAAGTCCAAGCACACCATGGGCGAGTACGAATGGTGGCTGTCGCAATTCCTTCAACACGTTACCACCGACATCTATTTCTACGCCCCCACCGAAATGGAACCCCTTATACGAAGGTGTAGAGGAGACCTGCCGATTATCGTCAACACGACATATTCGTCCCCGTTTGAAATCCCGCCGCTCAGCCCGTACCGAGAACACTACGACAAAATGCACGCCCAGGTACGCTCATTGTTCAATGTTGGACCGTGCAATATAACGCATGTCTAGGATCGCGAGAGTTTCCGACACTCCCCCGAGCTCTACGCCGTATGGAACGCAAAGCCGTTCTTCCTCGACGAGGCCGTTCAGGCCCTTTCGCGGACTGGCAAGGTGTATGATTATGCATTCTGGAACGACGCGGGCAGCTTCCGATCGACCCACGAATACAAAGGGTGGCCCGATCCAGCCAGGGTGCAGGAATTGTGGAAAGAGGGGAGCGCCTTGTCCCGAGAGAACTCCGAGGACCTGCTCTTTTTCCCCATCGCCGGGATGCCGCATCCCAGCATGCGGTACTGGGTGCAGGATCATGGCCCTGTTGACGCAGAAGTCAGCGAAGGTGCGCGAGTTTGCGAACAATTTTTTTGAATTTCCCATTTATATCTTCGTCTCGCAGGGTCGTTTTTCGGCGGTTCTCCGAGTACCGTCGGCTGGTGGCGGCGCACGTTCTACGCCTACCACGACTACTACCTCAAGCTGAAACCTTTTCGTCGGCAAAGACCAAACACTGATCAACGCAATCTTCCTCCTTTTCCCCTCGCGAGTCATCGCGGTATGGCTGGACGACCCCGAAGCGCCGGCGCACAAAGGTATGCTGCACAAAGTCGACGACGGAGCCCTTGGCAACTGCGGTTCCGAGTGGTTCTACTACCAATTCTGGCTCGCGAGGCCCTTTGAGCGTAATGCAATGCGCAAGATCTGGGATAGCAAGTGGACGTGGACCTGGTGGAAGCAGCGGCAGCAGTGCCGCGTTACACGGGTAACATCCATGAAGGATTTACTTCAACGCCAGTTTGGGAGTGACTGGCAACCTCCACGTCACTCGATTGATGCTTAGCACGGACAATAGAATAGACTCCCGCATTGTACTACTAATTGCTAATTGCAGAGTCGGTTGGCTCGATTGCAACATGTCCGCACGTCGTTTGACGCGCATTAGAAAAGGCTCCCCGTCCGCAAAAACAAATGATATCTCGGAGGTTCATCCTCATGGATGAATTGGCGTGACGTTTGAATCTTGAATCTTGAAGACGTTGAACATCGTAATCAATGGGTGCGCTATGGGCGAAGGCTACTGAGTAGTAACCGAGGGCCCAAAGGAAATACATTCAGCCAAAACAACAATGTTCCCGTCCTCGTGCAGGTCTCTGGAAGTTGAAATTTGAAAGAACTTTGCGCCTGTTTGCCCTAATAAGGTGAGATTTCGATTACTATCGAACGCGAGGTGAGGGACGGGAGGAGGGGTGAGAGGCGGTCCTGCGGACCGCTCGGAGAAAAGGATGAGGAGGATGAGGTCGGGATGATGAAGGAGAGGTGGGGTGTGTGCGGGAGGTCTGGGCCGCTTCGCGGCCGATTCGTCGTGTTTTCCAACGCGCCTGGAGAAGGGGGGAAAGGAGCGAATCGGGCGGGAAGAGAAAAGCGGGACCCAGGACCAGTACGCAGCGCGAAGCGGGTCTGAAACGAGGAGACCCAAAACAACGCGAGCGTGAAGTACCCAAAAAGGGATGGGCGGGCGGGGCTCAAAAATACGGTGATGGAGTGAGGCTGCGAGCGAGGGAGGCAGAAGACGAGGCGCGTATGAAGGTACGCGACGAGGATGGAATTGATGGCATATCACAGATGCGGGACATCCCGTAATCTTATCCTCCTTATCTCACACTTAGCCCGCGCTCGCAAGCTCGCGAAGGCTTAGCTCACACTGTGCTCTTACTGCCACAGTCTCCCAGTCTTCCCTCATTTTCCGTCGCCCGAGCACGGAAGAAATTACAGAATGCGACGTGAACTCCAATGCCATTGGCATTTGAAACCTTCTCCCTCGGTCACTTGCAGTTCAGACCTCGAACTTGCGTCTGAATGCTGCCTGGTTAATGCGGCGTCGTGTCTTGCGGATATTATCTGGTGGACAATGCGTCGCTCCGAGCGGCACTGTGAAACATTTTTCCGTTGCCTCGGCTCTCGGGCTGGTATTCAGGACCCTTCTCGCCACCTCTAGTTCTGAATTGCTCTTATCAACTGTTCACACTGGCTTGAGATTGCTCTGCCCTCAGGCTTCAGGAAGTCCGGAATAAGCAGTCCAACCACAATGGCTCTGGGATCATGAAAATGGAAGCAGGCCAAACTAAATTGTCTCATCAGAAATATTGCGCGGCTCTGGCGGGTCTCAGGACGGGGGTGCGGAAGCCAAGTCTCAAGGCGGATATAAGCGCTCCACCGGACTCTCTGCGTATAAAAAACTGGTCCAACCTTGCTGAGAAAAATCATTCGGCGCCTCAGCTCGAATACGCTTTTACGACTCGTCTCTCACGACCGCTCACGACACATTCCACGATTTTTTGACGTTACCCCGACCTCAACATGATGACCTACTACATTCCTCTCGCCGTGGTTGGTGCTCTGCCCCTCCTGCGTCCTGTCGGCGCATCACCTCTGATATTCCCGGGGTGGAACGGGGGTGAAGCGGCGACAGTGACCATCCCCCCGCTATGCACGGCAGCCACGGTGACCGTAACTGTGGTGGGCAGCCCCACCCCCGCCCCCAACGTTCCAATCATTCCAATCATCCCAATCGTATCGCCGGCACTCGGTGGTGCCAACGGAGCTGTCTCGTCCATCGCCAATGGTGGGGCTGCGGTGTCCATTGCGGCACCTCCAGCCGTTACCACCGGCGCTGTCGTATCGTCCGCCGCAGGCATCGTGACCGCCGTCGACGGCCTTGCGAAATTCATCACTACTGGGCTCACCAATACGCTTTCGTCCATTACTTCGGGTCCCAGCCTCAATGGTGAGATTCAGGTAAGTAACTGGGATGTGCCATCGCGACTACTCCTCACGTATTCCTAGACTCTCGTGAACGGTTTGAGTCCCCTGGTCAACGCAGCTGTCACTGCGCTCAGCAGCTTAGTACGTACTTTCGCATTCTATCTCAGTCGACTCTTGACTGATCTTTTCGGCAGCCCGCCACCATCTACACCTTGACTGCAACTGAGCTGAGTAGAGTCCAGTCATCTGTTTCGGCGCTCCAGAACGCGGTAAATTCACGTTCGGCCCAATTTTACACATGGGAAGGCTTACACAACCAACCAGTTCGACCGTTTGAATGCCCTAGGTTTACCCGCCCCAATTATTATCGTTCTCACGCCTGCAGTTGGAGCGGTCCAGGTACTCAGAATCCTTAATTGTGCATCCGCTGGTTATACTGACCCACTTTTTTTAAGAACGCTACTCCGATCTTGTCGTCGGCCGTGGCCGGTGCTACCAGCCCTATCGCCGGTGCTGGCTCGTCCGCCGCCGCTGCTGTGTCTTCTGTGGCGTCGGGGGTTGTCTCCACCGTATCTTCCGCCGCCGATGTGGTTCCTTCGGCCTTGTCGAGTGTGGACCTCTCAGTCAGCTCTGTGCTTAGTGCAGCCTCGTCCGTCGTATCCAATGGTGGAGCTGGGGCGCTCTCCTCCGCACTTTCCGCTGCCAGTGTTGCGCCTTCGGTCGCTTCCAGTGCCGCTGGCGCTGTCATCACGTCCACCGTATCCCCCGCCGTCGGTGATCTGACAGCAGTTGTTGCCAACTTAATCGCTTTCATCAACACTCTGACTGCCTCCACGATTTTGACCAGTCTCGGTCAAATTCAGGTGAATATTTTACACGCGCAAACACGTCCTCTCTCTAACATACTCTCAGAACTCCGTCGGCCCATTGCTCGCGGCTCTCAACAGCCTGGTTCGTCATTTCTCTTCTTATTATTACCCGTCCTTGGCTAATCCCTTCAGTAGACTACCACCACTAACACGCTGACTGCAGCCGAGCTGGCCGCACTCAGAACGTCTATTTCTCAGCTCCAGACTGCGGTAAATACCCGTTTTAACCCCTACATACGGGAATCTTACACAATCGAACAGATCAACGCTTTGTCAACCAGAGTTGTAGTTGTGCCCAGTACAATTTCAGGCCTCCTCCAGTCTGTTCTCAATGCATTTTCGGTACCCAACGTGTCCTCTGTTCATCTGTTGGTTGAACTAACACACTTTCAGAGTGCTGCCAACAGCCCTGTCTCTTCCGCCGCCGCCGTCGTGTCCTCTGCAGTCAGTGGTGTCAACAGCATTCTTTCGACCGCCACCGCCGTTGTGCCCAGCGTCCTTTCGACTGCCACCGCTCTCGTGCCCAGCGTTCTTTCGACCGCCACTGCCGTTGTGCCCAGCGTTCTTTCGACCGCCACCGCCGTTGTGCCCAGTCTCCTTTCGACCGTCACTGCTCTCGTTCCCAGCGTTCTTTCGACCGCCACTGCCGCTGTGCCCAGCGTTCTTTCGACTGCCGCCGCCGCTTTGCCGTCCTTGCCTGCAGCATCTGCCGCCACCGTGAACGCCCTGACAACGGCGGTGACCAGCCTTTCCAGTTCCCTCAACGGTTTGAGCATCTTGAATATTGGCTCCCGTCTTCCTGGTATCACGGTGAATATTTGTAATTCTGAACACGGCAAGTCTCTAACGTGTTCCCAGAACTCCGTCAGCGCAGTGACCGGCGCCCTCAATAGCTTGGTACGCCGTTTCTCACTTGATCCAGCCGGCCTTCAGCTAACCCCGGGCAGACTGGTTCCACCTTGACTTCAACCCAGCTAGACACAGTTAGATCGGCGATTGGGACACTTCGTACCGTGGTAAGTTCCGTTTGACTCGTTGCTGTGTACGCCTATCTCACACACAACAGAAAAATGGTGTCACCATTCCGGCAGTCGCAAGCGTCCTCACCCCTCTCCTTTCGGTATGCGGAATTCTCCTGTCCTGCTGCACTGTATACTGATGCGCCTTACCAGCAAATCACCGTTACCTTGAACACCGGTGCTACCGTTACGATCTAGACACTGTTGTTCCTTCGCAATTCATTCGATAGACATTGAGCCGTATCTCATGTGCTGCCTATGTACACTATGATGTATGATGTTTTTTTTCTTGCTGTTGAATAACATATTTCCTTCCCTTGGTTTCGCCGCCCTCGTGATGTATTGCCCCTGCTTGACTTCAGAACCTCAACGGACTATCCGATGTGTTCGTTCAACTTCGTACGTTTACCCGTGTGTAATGCGACCAACTTCTCCAACTTCACTTTCGTGAGGTTGTTGGTTGGTCCTGAGACCGCAGAGGCAACTTTTGCTTCCGGGTGATCGTGATCAACCCATTGTACCACCATTGTCAATTTGTACGCTGAGATTCGGGTAGTCAAAAGGTAGCCTTTGCGAAAGAATAAAATATGTACGCGACAGATGTGTAGCGCTATGTACGGGCAGCCTGAGAAATGGGTGAAAGAAGAGCCAAAGAGGAGCCGCTTCTGTCACTAACGTTGCATAAGCAAGCTTTGACGCGTAGATTTACGCTTTGCTTGCAACAACCACCATGTTCACAAGGCAGACCGTCAGGCGTCTGCCTGCTGCTGCTGTGAGGCAGTCAGCGAAACTCCAGCGGTCACTGGCCGCCGTCCCGAGGCGTGACCTCGCGACTGCAGTCCCACCGTCACCGAACGATCCCTTCGCAAACGGCACAAATGCGTACTACGCAGAGGAAATGTACAGACATTGGCGGCAGGACCCCAAGTCGGTGCATGTCTCCTGGGATGTCTATTTCTCCGGCCTCGACAAGGGCATTCCCAGCTCCCAAGCGTTCCAACCGCCACCTCGTCACTTCCCGGTTCCGGCCGATGGTGCTCCGGCGTTGCACGCCGGCGGAGGAGGCGAACTTGACGACCATCTCAAGGTCCGCTGCGTTGTTTTTCGTCATTGAGATACATAACCTTAGTTTTAGGCTCAATTGCTGGTCCGAGCATACCAAGTGCGCGGGCATCATGTCGCGGATTTGGATCCTTTAGGGCTTCTGGATGCTGACCTCGCTGACGTTCGACCTCCGGAACTCGAGTTGAGTCATTATGGCTTCACCGAGCGCGACCTCGAAAAGCAGATCACACTTGGGCCCGGTATCCTCCCCCACTTCGCCAACGAAGACAGGAAATCCATGTCGCTGCAGGAGATCATCAAGCTTTGTAAACGGATCTACTGTACTTTTTTTTTGGTCTGCTGGAATTCCTTCTGAATCTTTGTTAGGTGGTGCCGTTGGAATTCAGTATGTACACATTCCCGACAAGGAACAGTGCGACTGGATCCGGGAGCGCGTCGAAATCCCCAAACCTTGGAACTATACCGTTGACGAGAAACGCATGATTCTCGACCGACTCATTTGGTCAGAGTCCTTCGAAAAATTCATCGCGAGCAAGTATCCCAACGAGAAGCGTTTCGGGCTTGAAGGTTGCGAGGCTCTCATTCCCGGAATGAAGGCTCTCATCGACCGTTCGGTTGACCATGGTGTTAAACACGTCACTATCGGTATGCCTCATCGCGGCCGTCTCAACGTCCTCGGCAATGTCATTCGGAAACCCATCGAGGCCATTTTGAATGAATTCTCCGGTCAGGCCGACGATTCCCCCGCTGGAGATGTGAAATACCATCTTGGCGCGAATTACGTCCGGCCTACGCCCTCTGGAAAGAAAGTCTCTCTCTCGCTTGTCGCCAACCCGTCGCACTTGGAAGCCGAGGATCCGGTCGTTCTCGGCAAGACTCGTGCCATCCAGCACTTCGAACAGGACGAGATCACTCACACCACGGCACTTGGCATACTTCTTCACGGTGATGCTGCCTTTGCAGGTCAGGGCATTGTCTACGAGACCATGGGCTTCCACAATCTCCCAAGCTACGGCACCGGAGGGACGATCCACCTCATCGTCAATAACCAGATCGGTTTCACCACCGACCCTCGTTTCTCTCGCTCGACCCCCTACCCGTCTGACATTGCCAAATCCATTGACGCGCCGATTTTCCACGTCAACGGAGACAACGTCGAGGCGGTTAACTTCGTTTGCCAGCTCGCCGCTGAGTACCGTGCTAAATTCAAAAAGGACGTCGTAATCGACATTGTATGCTACCGCCGCTACGGCCACAACGAGACCGACCAGCCAAGTTTCACGCAGCCCCGGATGTACAAGGCCATCGAGAAGCAGCCGACGCCGCTGACCCAATACGCCAAATTCCTGGTCGGCCGTGGTACCTTCACGGAGAAAGACATCGAGGATCACAAGAAGTGGGTCTGGGGCATGCTTGAGAAGGCCGCCGCCGCCTCGAAGGACTACGTTCCTTCGAGCAAGGAGTGGCTCTCGGCGTCGTGGCAAGGCTTCCCGTCCCCCAAGAAGCTCGCCGAGGAGACCTTGCCCACGCGCTCCACTGGTACCGACGAGGCAACCCTTCAGCGCATCGGCAAAGCGATCTCGACGTACCCCACCGGCTTCACCCCGCACCGCAACCTCGCCCGTATCCTTTCCACCCGCGGTAAAACCGTGGAGGAGGGCACGAACATCGACTGGTCCACCGCCGAGGCTCTTGCGTTTGGTTCCCTGACCCTCGAGAAGATCCACGTCCGCGTTTCGGGGCAGGATGTTGAGCGCGGGACGTTCTCGCAACGCCACGCCGTCATCCACGACCAGGTCAACGAGCAGCAGTACATCCCACTCAACGACCTCGGCTCTTCCCAGGCGCGCTTCGTCATCTGCAACTCGTCGCTGTCCGAGTACGGAACCCTCGGCTTCGAGCTCGGGTACTCGCTCGTCTCGCCTGACTCGCTGACCGTGTGGGAGGCGCAGTTTGGCGACTTTGCGAATAACGCGCAGTGCATCATCGACCAGTTCATTGCTGCTGGAGAGCGCAAGTGGCTGCAGCGCACCGGGCTGGTGATGAACTTGCCGCATGGATATGATGGCCAGGGCCCGGAGCATTCGAGCGGACGGATCGAGCGGTTCTTGCAGCTGTGTGATGACCACCCCAACGTGTTCCCCACACCCGAGAAGGTCGAACGCCAGCACCAGGACTGCAACATGCAGGTTGTGTATCCGACGTGAGCTTTTCTTGTTTTTCTGTGATGCCTCCGTACTAAAACGTCGCCAGAACCCCGGCTAACTACTTCCACGTCCTCCGTCGCCAGATTCACCGTGACTTCCGCAAGCCCGTGCGTCCCTCACCCTTCGTCCTAGCTCTTTTTAACAGATTCTCGTTGCAGTTGATCCTCTTCTTCTCCAAGAGCCTCCTGCGTCACCCCAAGGCCCGGTCTGACCTCTCCGAAATGATTGGCGACACCCACTTCCAGCGCTACCTCCCTGAGTCGCACCCCGAAGGCCTGGTTGCTCCGGAACAGATTACGCGCCACATTCTTTGCAGCGGTTCGTTCAATGCTGCTATTTTTATTGTTTTCCGTCCTTAGTTTTGCGTGATTATAGGTCAAGTGTACCACACTCTTCTCGCAGCCCGTGAGGAGCGGGGCATCAAGGACGTCGCCATCAGCCGGATTGAGCAGATCTCGCCCTTCCCCTACGATCTTGTACGTGTGGAGTTGTTGTCCATCCTGACTGTCTCACTCACCACACCTCGTAGATCCACCCGCATCTCGACAAGTACCCCAACGCCAGCCTCCTTTGGTGCCAGGTATGGATTAGATCTTTCCGCCGAGGATGGTGAATTGATGGGTTTTACAGGAAGAGCCACTGAACAACGGTGCCTGGAGCTACGTCGGTCCCCGTATCTACACTGCCGCCAACAAGACGGAACACCACAAGGGCAAGTACCCCTTCTACGCCGGCCGCGGCCCCACGAGCTCGGTCGCCACTGGAAGCAAGGTCAGCGTCCCTTTTGCCGACCCTCTCTACCCCGAAGCTGACAGTTTTTCAGATTCAGCACAAGAAGGAGATCGAGCAATTCCTCGCTACCGCATTCGAGGACGGCTTTGACAAAAGCGACTCGTAGATGATTGGGTTGGGACCTGTTCCTAATTTTACAACGTACATTCCCTCGTAATTCCTGTTTCCAGTCGTCGGAATGAAATTTTATTTATGCATCCTTGTTTGTGCGCGCAGAGAAGTATTTGGCGAACGTGCATGAAGCGCACAGACTCAAAAGCCGTGAGAAAATGATTGGGGCCGGAACTCGGGAGCGACGAGGGAGGGACGAGGGAATTTAAAACCAGTCTGAATTGACAACGCATTGAACACTGGATGCCATTTGCAAGGATATAATGCACAAGCTGTGCGGGACATTGAGCAGATGAAATTATGAAATAGTTTCAATGAGCTCGTCCCTGGACCGCAGGACTTGTTCATGTCGCTTTCTCGCAGCTGCTCCTCGCCACTTGAATCTTAGACGCACAAGAACACGGCGGAGCTATAAGCCTGAGTAGCAAGAAGTCACAGACCGGGTTCGTTTCACGGCGAGAGGTCGCCGGGACTTTGCAAGCAATGGGCGCCAGTCGTCCGAAATCCATTTTGCTCAACGGTCGAACAATCCCGATGAAGCTATATGGTGATTGGGAGGAATGGTGAATGATGAGATCAATGTTTGCCTCGCAAACAACCCATCGCGTCCCAATTTGGGAATTTTGGCCAAATCGAAGAAAAAGGCCATTGCACGCACAGAGAAATGAGGCTGGGGGCCGTATGTGTAACTTTTGATAGCCTCTTCGCACCTGGTGGCTTACCGGAAAGTCTAGCGTCGCTTGTTAACTATGCTTGCAAAATGATCCATAAATATTGAGACCCGTAGGTCTACCACTCCGGAAAAGCATGTCATCCTTGTGCAGGGGCCATGCTAATCAAGGAATTTCCCTTACCATGTTGGGACACCTCCGAGTTAGGAGCGGAATGTGTTTCACAAAGGTTGCTCAATTGGTGAACCGAGAAGAGCTGCATCACTGGTAAAATATGATCAAACTAGACAGAATAAACAAGCTCTTCCATCCGCTTTGCGGATGTAGCAGTGATGGGACCTCATCAATGCATAAAGCGAGAAACTGTTCCGCAATTTATTTTCGGGCCCACACGTGTGCAGTGCGGCCATCCTCCGTGTCTCTTTTTGTGAACAACCCGTGAGAATTCCTCACTGCGGCGTAAATCTTGGTACATCGGGCAACTAAAGTCTATTTCCGAGCCTTTATCGCGGTGTAGGATTTCTTCGAGCGCTGTAGCTGATAGTATTCGATCATCGGGTTCCTGAATCCAGCGAAGCGGTGGAAAACTCTCCACGAACCCCCGTTTGTCCCTTTGCGGGGCGGCATTTTCTGGAACCATAGGTCCGCCAGCGACCCGGCATGAAAAAGATTTCCCGTCAGTCTTGTGCATTGCTTGGAAGCAAGTAATCGGGAGAACTGATGTCGTCTATATGCTGGTTGCCCGTGAATATACTTAGTATATAATTGTTGTGTGTAACTGCATAGCTAGGCGCAAACCACGGACGAAATAAATGAATGCTCTGATTCAAAATCAAATATACACAAGAAATTCAATCACGCCTGTGTACTTACATATGTCGGTAGGTAGGTAAACGATACATGACCATGAAGAGTATGCTGCGCCGGAACCAAAAAAAAATGGTGTGATAAATGGTTGTATGTACAGATGTGGCTTGAGATACTAACTTATACTTATGAATGAATAATCTTGAGATAGGTAGGAATATAGTTGTCGAAAAGAAGTAGCAGATGCGGGTCATCTCCTCCCAGAACGCACAGGGACGGGCTTATCCTTGAACGTCAAGCAGTCGTACAACGACGCGATTTGGTCGCCCTGTAACGCGCGCGCAACGAGGATGAGCGAACGAACACGAAGGGCCCGAGGCGCACAAACACACCTTTTGCTCCAGAATATCGACAACCTCGCGGAGGTGCTTCGCCAGCATATTCCTCCTCGGCACATCAGACACCGCGTCCATCTCTTTGTACTGGTCCGCAAGCTCGCAGTAGACGCTGGAAAGAAAAAGAAAAAAACACCACGCGTCAGCAACATAAAACCAAACGCAGTAGATAAAGAGATACCTTTTATAATGCGTGAAATCATCCTCCAACTCCCGGATGACCCGCGCAACGACTGTCTGCGGCGGCAACCCCGCCTTCCGCGCGGCCGCCTCGTAATTCACATCCCCATCCCCCGGCTCCCGCCGCTTCCCCTCGCGCTTCAGCTCCCGCGCCGCAGCCTCCTCCTTTGTTGCGCCCTCCACGGACCCCTCATCCTCGTCGACCTCTGACTCCCCCGCCGCCTTCCGCATCCGCGCCCGGAAATTGCGCTCCATGCTCGACGGCAACCACTCCGCCGCGTCCCGCCCCCGCACCCGCGTCTCCGGCCCCCGCCGCCGACAACACACCGTGCACGTCCGCGCGTTGTGCTCCGGCGCGGAGAAGAACAGCTGCTCCAGCTGCGGGCCGCGGATCTGCGGGAACGGCGTCGTCGCGGGGTCGGTTTTAGTGTCCTGGGGGTGGTGGTTGCGCGCGCGGGATGGCGTCGGGACTGGAGGGCGGGGCGGGTGCTGGGAAGGTTTGCGAGGCTGCGACGGGCCCGCGCGCGCGGTGGGCGTCGGTGGGCGTCGCTCCCGCTCCCGCTCACGCTCGTGAATGTCCGACCCCGCGTCCGACACCTCCTCGACCGTCGGACGTCTATTCTGCGGTGTTGGCGCGCGCGTGCGCTCACGCTCACGATACGACCCCGACCCGCTCGAGAGGTTCGACTGCCGCTCCTCCCACGTCCGCCTTGATACGTAGGAGCTCGTCCTCGCCCAGGAAACGCGACGACGTGGCAGTGGCGTTGCCGAAATTCGGAGACGACCCGCGCGTCGCGTTGTCCGTGCGCATCGTGCGGCCTCCGACGACACCCTCGCGCGATGACCCCATAATGGATATTGGGTCAAACGGTTCCGCCTCCGAGTCGTCGTCGTCGTCGTCGTCATCATCACTATCGGCCTCCACGACCGAGCTGCGGTCGTCCAGCGGCTCCTCGTCCTTTTCCTGCTCCCCGTCCTCGTCGTGCGTCAATTCATCGTTGTCGTCGTCGCGATCCACCGACATCCCGACGTCCGGGCCGGACTGCATCCCAGAGGGCTCGTCCGTCACCTCTCTGATCGAGCGTCGTTCCCGCAGCCCCTCCTCAACGACCCCGCGCAGCACCTCCACCTCGCCCGCGAGCTGCTCGACCTCCTGGCGCAACCGATCGATCTCGGCACCCTTCTCCCGCAGCGCACGGCTGTCCCGCTCGCGCAGTTTTCGCAGTTCAGTGAGGAGCTCCTGGTGCGAGGACAGCTCGGACGTGAGGCGCGTGAGGTGCGTCCGCAGCGTCGATATCAGGGACTCGAGCGCTGGGGGAGAATCATCAGCAATGAATATATCGAGGAAGAGTATCGAAACACCCACCCTTCTTCTCTTCCACAACCTCCCGATACCGCTCGCCGATGTCCTGTTGCTGCTCATCGATGCTCGCGCCGTGGTCGGCCACAGCGCGTGCCTTGCCTTTGCCCTTCGCACGCGCATTGTCTTGCTGCTGCTCCCGCATACTCACCTCGTCCCGCTCTAGGATCCGCGTGCGCTCCCTGACCACCTCGCGCTTGCAGACCTCCAGCTCATACTCGAGCTCCCGCACCCGCCGGCGCGAGATGCTGTTTTCTTCCTCTAGCTGGTGCAGCTGCGTCTGTACGACCGAGAGCGTCGAGAGTAGCCGGGCTATGTACATCGTTAGACGAAGCATTCAATTTAATGAAACGCACACACCCTCACTGTCCCGTGGACGGTCGTCGACGGGGTACCCGTTGTACCCCCCGGGCTTCGCAGGCGACTCGACCGCGCTCGTCAGGCCCGTCACGTCGGGGAGGTACACGTGCGACTTGCTATGCGCGCTGCGGCGGGTGGCATCGCCTTTGCTCGTATCGACCCGGTTGGCGATGTCGGAGAACGGGTTCCGGTCCTGCTGCTCTTCGATGAGATCGCGTGCCAGACCGCGCGCGGCTTTTGTGAACTGTGAGGGCGGGGAGACGGGCGGGGCGCTGCGGCGGTTGGGGCGGGGCGTGGGGATGTTGTGGGAGTCGTCGATTGGGCGGGTTAGGGGAGACGGGGGCACTTGGGCGTGGCGGTGGTTGGGGTGGTGCGGCGCGTGGGGGCTGCGGGGCCGTTTTGGGGAGAAGGAGACGCGTTGGAGGGCATCGGCAAGACGGGGTCGTGAGCTGTCGGAGTCTGAAGAGGCGGAGGAGGTGCCAGAGGAGTGTGGCGAGCGAATGCGGACTGAGCGGGAGCGCGAGGGCGGTGGCGCGTGGCCGGACTGCAGGACACGGTCCAACCGGCCGGGGCTAGGTATCGAGTCGAATGCGTGCTGTGGAGCGTGTTGGACGGTGCAAAATACATTGAAAAGTGAAATACCTCGTATCTGGACCGGGACGGATCCATGTCGAACATGCTGAGCTTGGGGTCGACCGCGGCCAGCATGTCGTGCAAGGGTCGGTCTGGGTCGTACTCTGCCCCGCTTAGGCTGATTTCTCTGCGCCCACCTCGGCCACCAAGCCCGGCGCTGAGAGTGAGTGCGCTGGCATGATGCGCTGCTGTGGAAATAGTGTTTCCGCCGTAGGGACTGATACCGTCCTCGTCGTCGCCAGTGCGATAGGACCACGCGTGGAGCTGGCTGTGCATGTCGCCGTCGAAATTGTCCCTGGAGCGCTGGTCGAAGGAGATGAAGTCTGGGAACGCGGAGGGGACTGAGTTATGGCGGGCATACTCGACTGTATCGTCGTCCTGGGAGGAGAGATGGAGGGAGAGATCTGTGTGCTGTAGATTGTGCTCTAGTTGGATGCGGTCGTGCTCGAGCTTGTCGCCGGGGATGCTGATGTCCAGCACTCCGCTTTTCGAGTGTCTTTTCATCTCGAGGTAGAGGTTAGGTGTCACGAGTGTGACTTGGGCGTGACACAGTCTGCAGAGTCAACAAAGTCACGGGGACGCGTTTCGCTTGACAAATGCGTCAATGGACCACGATGAGCTCCCGCGTATCTCCCTGCCCTCCATGCGCGTCTGGCTCAGAATAAAGGCAGATTTCGCACAGCAGGTCCACGCAAAGGCAGAACAACACGCGAAATATCTCCCTCCTGCCCGGAAAGAGCAGTTGCTCCAGGCCGCACAGCAGGTACTACACCTCAAAACGCGTCTCGTATGCCCATTAATTGCTCCAGTACGTGGACCAATGGTCCACAATAGCCCAGGCCAATATTCGCATCAACGGGCGCGACTTTGACTCCCTCCAACCGCATGAGCAAGACGCGGAACCGTTCGATGAGGCGCTCGACCGCAAGATATGGGCACTGGCCGGTAGTCGCTTGGAGTGGCATCGCAAGATAGCCCAGGAACGCCGAGAAAAGCCCATTTCTCTCGAGCACGCGCTGCGGGAGCTCGTCAAAGAACATGAGAATCTTGACGCCGACTTGGATATGGAGGAGCCATCTCTGCCTGATGAAGACGACGATGGTCTTCAAGTCGATGTTGATGGTTGGTGCCGCACTCTTGTCTGTGAAATAATACACACCGCTCTTCAGATGCAGTCATGGGCCAGATCTTCGCCGTGGCCGGGGAACTTGCTCAGGTTGGCATTCACTGTTATCTTAGTCTCTCACTCACTCGCCACAGAGTCTACCGACTCAACAAGAACGGTCCGAGCGATCAAGAGCTGTCGAGGCAGAATACAGGGCCCTCAAACCCTAGTCCTCATATTTACTTTTGTAATAATATCTATAACAACACTACGTCTTTCTCCGCTTCGACCCTCGCCCCTCCTCTGCCTCCGACTCTCTCTTGCTCTTCCTCCCAGTCGCCCGCATCACCTCCTTCTTCCGCTCTTTCACCTTCTCCGCCTTCTTCTCCTCGTCCTTCTCCGCCTTCTTCGCATGCACCGCCTTTTTCTCATTCTTCTTCTCCTTCCTCCTCGCAACCTGGTCCTTCCGCAGCGCCCGTATCTGCTGCAACAGCGCCACCGCCTTGCGCTCCTCCGGCTCCATCACCACCGCGCGCTTCTGCATGTACGTCTGCTGCCGCTGCGGCTTCATCACGCGAGGCTTGCTCGCATACGGCAGCGCCGCCTGCAGCTTCTTCGGGATGATCAGCGGGTTGAACCGCCGCTCCGGCCGCTCGACCTTCTTGTACGTCGAATTCACGTTCAGCGGCGTCTTGAGGCCCTCGTCGCGGCGCACTTGCCCCGTGAGGCGCATGCCCGCCCACTGCGACTTGTCGGACAGTAGCAGCGAGGTGACGGGGTTGTAGAACTTGCGCGGCTGGATCGAGTACCACGCCCGCAGGAATATGATATCTACCAAACATCCTCAGTCGTGTCCACAACGACGAAAAAAAAAACACCCACCGCTCTTGAGCACCTTATCCTCAAACGTCGCGCGGAACGCCCCATCGGGCTTCGACAGCCCCTTCTTCACCTGCCCGCGGATCCCCGACACCGTGCGTATATTCGCCCCCTCAAACTTGGCCACCTCCAGCGCCGTGCTGAACATATCCCGCACGAACGCCGTGTTCTTAAAGATCTTGTACGGCACGCCCGTCAGCTTGATCTTCTTCACGATCTTCACCGAGCGGTCGATGTCCAGCACCACCCCCGTCGCGGACACCCTGAACCCGGGCGCCGCGCCCGCGAGCGAGTTGAACGCGCAGAAGCCCGTGTTCGGCAGCGCGACGGGCCCGTAGAACGTCGCGTAGCAGTGCATGTGCTCCGGCGTGTACTTGAGCATGCGCATGCGGATGCTGTGGTCATCGAGCGAGTAGAGCGGCACGCTCTGGAAGCGCCGCCAGCCGACGGAGAAGATGAGCGGGTCGTTCGTCTTGAGCGTCTTGACGTACCACCGGTGGCGCTTGATGCGCACCTGCACGAAGCCGAAGCGCTCCTCGGCGGGGAGCAGCCCGCCCACGACGATGGGGTACGCGGGGTCGAAGTGCTCGATGAGCTCGCACGGGACGGAGACGAGCTCGATGCGCACGTAGGTGCCCGGGCGGTACCCTTCGACGAGCGCGCGCGTCTCGGCGGAGACGTCTTTGAACTCCTCGACGTTGAGCTGCAGCTGCCGCGAGATCTCGTCCTTCTTTTCCGTGTAAAAGTCGACCTTGGAGGCCTCGGGGTCGTCGTATTGCTCGTCGAACTTGCGTTTGAGCTCCTCCTTCTTCTTGGCAAGTGCGGCTGCCCTTGAAGACTCGGTGGTGGGTGGCGCGGACGTCGAGGGCTGGGCCTCATCGCCCCCTTCGAGATCCTCAAAGTCGGCGCCCTCACCCTCTTCGTCCTCATAGCCCTCGCCCTCGACACCGTCCGCCGCAACCGGGCCCGTGATAAACAGCCCCCGAATGGAATCGAGTATCTCCTCGTCCTCCCACTTCTTCAGGTCCTCCTCCTTCCACACAATCTTGCTCGAATCCACCTCCTCCTCCTCATCCTTCCTCGGGACATTCTTGAACCGGAAGAACTCGCCGTCGTCCTCTTCCTCCTCGTCCTCGTCCATCGCACCCTCCTCCTTCCCAGCCAACACCTCCTCGGGCGTCAACTCGCTCGAGTAGATGAGCTTCGTCCAGTCTTTCCGCCGGCGCGCATTCGACGACGCCGCCTGCGCCTTCGCCACCAAATTCCCCTTCCACTTCGGCGCCGCCTCCTCGTCGTCCTCGTCCCCCTCACCCATCGTATCGTCCTCCTCCTCATCACTCGGAATATCCAGCGCGTCCCCATCCTCCATCCGGAACCGCCTCCCCATCCCCTCATCGTCGTCGTCGTCACCCAAGTCCGAGTCGCTCTCCGCGTACTCGACCTCCCCGCGCTGGATCTTCGACGTGCTCGCCGTCGGGAGCGTGCGCGTAACGTCCCGGCGCGCCGCCCGCCCGGTGCTGTGCGGATTCAGCGCGCGCTCTTCGCCGTCGTCGTCGTCGTCGTCCCCGGCCTCACTGTCCTCATCCGAGTCGATGCCCGACTCGTCCCCTTCTTCCTCGTCCTCGTAGCCGTCGCTGTCGTCGTCGGAGTCGTCCGCAGAGGCCTCGACGGTGAGGTGCTTTGAGGACGAGCCGAGGAGGCGGATGTGGCTCTGCGCGACGGCGTCTTCGAGCGTGGCGCCCGCGTCTTGCAGGTCCATTACCATCTGCTCGCCCTCGCCTTGGGGGACTGAAAACGCGCGTGAATAAAATGCAATTAAAACTTGACGGATAAAATGCAAGGGCAGAAAAACCCACCATCCGTATTCCCCCTCGTGAAGCTGCCGGGCACATTAATCCACACCGCGTCCTTATCATACATCACGCCCCCAATATCGCTCATCGGCGCATGGATGAGCAGCTTCTTCTTCTCGCTCAGCTTCCTCCGCTTCTCCGAGTCCGCGTCGGGCAGCGGACACGGGTCGCCCAGGATCGTCACGCTCTTCATGTCGAGGTCGCCCACGCCGGGAACGTGCACCTTGGTGCCCAGGCGCAGGTTCGTGCCGCGGACGTACCCATACACGGTGACGGTGCGGTCGCACTTGCCCTTGCTCAGGCGGACCTCCTCGCGCGGGGTGAGGTCCTCGATGCGGTCCGCGAGGAGGTACGGGTGCGCGTTGCGGAAGACGAGCGGGCGGAACTTCATGACGCTCACGAAGCGCGAGAGGTTGAGGATCTCGGTGTCGGGGTAGCGGCCGTTCAGCACGCCCGAGAGGTAGAAGAGCTTGGCGCCCTGGTAGATTTCGGTCCAGAAGCGCTTCTTGAGCGCCTTTTTGGTGTCCTTGAGCGTCGCGGCCTTTTTTATGAGGTCGAGGTGGGTGAGGATGCCGATGACTTTGGGGAAGCCGTGCGATTGGAGGATGTTGAGGAATTCAAAGGTTTCCTCAAATAAATAGATTGACATGCAGTTGAGGTATAAAAAATGGGAACACACCATCTCGAATCCAAACGAACCGTCTATCATGAGCAGAACGAGGTCGGCGATTTTTCCAATGTCGATCATGCTGTTCAAGTCGTTGTTGCATTCGATGAACGTTAGACGGCGCTTCTTCCCACTGACGACTGTGACCGGCCCCTTGACGTCGTTCAGCGTCTGCTTGGTGTACCGCCGCACCAGACTTTTGAGCAGGGTGGTCTTGCCGACACCAGGAGGGCCCACGATAGCAATTATTACTGGCGGCGGTTCGGCGTCGGGAGTGCGGTTGACCAGGGGGACATGAAGACGGGTTTGGTCGCGCTCGGCATTGCGACGACCCTGCTTGTCAGCTGTACGGCCAGATTTTGGAGCAAAAGCCTGATTTGCAGCGTTGAAGTGAATAACTTTTACATTGTTGAGTTGCGTACCTTCTCGTTGAAGCCATGCTGCTTTTCCTTGCCCTTTCCCTTGTCCTTCTTGTCTGTCTTGGACGGCCTGTGTGCTTTATGCGGCCTCTCGTCCATCTGAGACGAAGGTCGGAAAAAGTTAAGACTGATCGGTTTGGAGTTGTTGGGCGGCAGACTCCGTTCACCGCCACTGATCGCCCGTCAAAGCTGCTATTTTCTCCATCAATCTCATTATACATGGGTTTCGTAAAGAAATGGTGGAGCGAGGGCTTTGCCGCTGATAATGAATGGCGATTGGGAATCTCTTCAGCCCTTTGCATTCTATCTATCTCCTACTCGCGTCCAACTCGCGTCTATGGACCTGCCGTCCTGCCCAGGAGACTAATTGACTCCACTATCTTCTGACCATGAGGTTGTTCACTGCTGGCCTTACTGGAACTATATCCGCAAGTGGGCTCCGAATCGACCTCAAACCTAACTCCGAATCCCAGTGGCCCATCCACACGGCATCGTCCGGGAACTCTCGCCCCTGTCGCGGCCGCTGCAATGGGGCGACATGGACGTGATTTCGACCACGGACACGCATGGGTGGCGAGTCCTGCGCTGGTGTGTCTGCACTTGACGAGGCGGGCAGGCTCCTGGGGTACCAGCACGAGTCGTTCCCGGGGCTCAAGTACAGGTATGTTGCCAATTGAGTATTGAGCAGGGCTTGACTGACTGGACTAAACTCAGTACTCAGTGACACTACCCGGCGTTCAGGAACCATATGCGCACAGTTGTAGTACAGCTCGACGGGCGCTCAATGTCGCTTGCGAACGGGAGGTGCATGGAAAGGCCTGGTGCGTGGGCTATCGGAGTACAAATCCACGACTGACTGACACCATTAATCTAAAGGTTGGATGAGTACGCGCTGTGCTCCCTCAGCCTCCGCCCCTCTGTCTAAATCATCTTCATCATACTAGGTGTCGACCTAGATGGTGGAAACAGCATCCAGCCTTTAACTTCAGCCGCCGGTACCTCGACACTAATCTGGTCACATACATATTGAGTGTGTACCTCTGCTTCCTTCCCTCCCTCCCTCCCTCCCTCTGTTTCCCTGCCTCACTACACCGACTGCAGCTGACTATATGCTGTATGCAGTACCGCACGAGCCGCATGGATCAGATGTTCGGCACTGTGGAGGGGCAGAATATCACCGAGGGCCTACCGGAGCTCAAGGAGCGCTTGGGCGCTGAAGTACTAGTATGGGGAGGTGGAGAACGATTATTTAGAGTGAGTGGAGGATGTGCCTTCCCAGTACTACGAGCGCCCGAGACAGGCTGCGGAGGAGGAGAGAACGCTGCAATATGTCACTGCGGTTGTACGTTTCTCTTGGCCTTCCACTTCCAGCACGAAGGCTAACCCTACCTCATCAACAGGCCTGCCCCGACATCGGCGACGACACCCCGCACACCCCGCACGCACCCCTCCCCACCTATCGCATCCCCGACTTCGTCGCCTCCCGCGCGCCCGATGTCGACGTCGGCAGGGACCTCAACGCCACCGCACCCATCGACCTCATCTTCGTCGACTTCTTCGGGGCGCAGCTCATCCGGACACTGAACGCGATGCAGACGGCGTGCGTGTACTCGCGGGCGGACGCGAGGGTGTATAACCCCGGGAGATTGAATGAGGTGTTGGGGGTGGAATTGATCATAATTCATGGGGCGGGAGGCGTTCTTGATTTTTGTCGGGGAGCAATATGGAGTGACTGGGGTAGGGGCATAGAGCCATTTAGTTTGTACTGCTTTTTATTTAAAGCCAGTTCTGACTATGCGTATATACTGGCCTTGTCGGGATTCGCAGATTTCTGAGGCACAGCCACCTCGCGCTTGATCTTAACTTCCACTGGACCTGATTGCCTCAAATTTGTGGGGCTTGGACTGAACACATGGACTTAAGACTAGTTTTTCCAAGTGTTGCTTTCTTTGATGGGTTTCAGCTTGACAATCATGGATATCACTTAGTGGCGGAGCTCTCGACGGTACGACGGCGTCTTCAAGTTGCAGATGTGGTTTATCTTCCCTCCGACCTCCCTGCCATAGGCAGACAAAATTCAAATTGATTACTGCACCAGTAAAGGACAAAATCTCAACCAAAAACACAACCTACAAATCACCTTCCTTTCCACTTCTTCTGCACCTTGTCAACCCAGATTAGAATTTATAAAGGCGACCCATTCAGTACCACCCAATGTCATTGTTGCGTTCTCCAGAGCATCCTCCCAGTCTTGAGCAAATTTCTCTTTGTCAAATGGGGAAGGGGGTTTGCTGAAGTTGGCAATCAGGCCATCGGCCACTCGATTCTGCCACCTTTCCTCATAAGGATGAAAGCGCGAGTTGTGCGTACATATATCTTCACTCTTGGTAAGATAACTTTGCCAACGTTCAATGAGGTCCAATGGCGGATCTGGGTGTTCCTGGTGTTTGGTATCAGTACTGGGTTATGTTATCAGGCCATATAATTACCTTGAGCCATTGCACAACATCATGAAACTCAACTGAACAGAGACAATCTCTTCCAAGGTAATCAGATGAGGAGAACGACTCCCAGGGTGGAACAAATTCATAGAGGTCTTGCAGAAGTTCTGGGCTTGAGTGTGGAGAACATCTGATGCGTTCACCCCATTGAATTGAATACCTGAATATGTAATAACTGCAGTTGTGGCTGAGTGAGTGGTCCAACCAAATGCATGAGGTAACATTGTGAACTTACCACACATGCAAGGGTATGTCACCAGCACCAACTCGTTGAATCAGATGAAGAAAGTGTCGGGCCAAGTCGCTGAGTGCTTTTCCAGTATCGTAGAGTTCCAAAGAAAGCACAAATATTGCAGTTGCACCAGCGAAAACCTGTTTTGGAGTTCTTCCTCCTATGATTGAGCACAATGCAGAATGAGCAGCAATCATCTGATCCCATGATACGTCCAATAGAAGATGCGTGTAATATATGGACGTGTGGGGTGAGGAAAGATAAATCCTGAGCAACCAGCTAGCTTGGAAAATCCGGACAAATTCCGGAAACTGATGCACAAACTGTTGACAGTCACCCAGGGACAGTGATGAGAAATTGCACATCCTCGTCTGCAGTACATGAACTGCATGAGAGGATAGTGAAGGGAGTTGAAATTTGAGTGAAGAAAGTCTTGTTGTCTCCATCAGATCCCAGGCCAAGGAGTCCCACAACACCATGAATTGGAGGCCTTGCCAACAGTGGACTAAATCTTCAGGGACAGGCCGAATTTCCTGCATTGGGAATGATCAATGGCTATGAGGTATCATGAGATGCACTCATGAGTCAGACTCACTTTAAACCAAATTAGAACCTGTTTAATCTGGCTGGTCAATTCCCATGAACTGAAGCCAACACGCCACCAAACGAAATCTAGATTTAAATCACGAATCAAAGGTATAAGATCTGCTGAAGGTGGGATGGAAGCAATGCATTCAAAGAAATCCTTTCCAGCCAGGTTACTACATACAAGACAATGAGAGAACAAATACTTTAAGAATAATTTTCACGCACCAGAAATTATCCTGCCAGGCTTCCCAGGCAACATCAGAAAGTGCTTTGAGGACTGCTCCTGCTACATTCATGCGGGTTTCCAGCTTGATATGAAAATTTGATGACCGTTGTGGATTCTTCAAAAAATCCAAAAATGATGCATGATGCACGGAAATGCCACTATTCTTCTCCATGTTGAGGACAGAGTGCAGACAACGAAGAATTAGCTGCGTATCTCCAGTCCGCAGTTCAAGAAGTCGGTCAATCTGGAGGGCATTCCATCTGAATCTTGAGAAAATCATGCACTGCAAAATATCAAGAAGTTTGGAGTGAAATTGGATGGGAACCCCAGATAGAATCTGGATGTACAGCTGGTCAAGAGCTTCAAAAGGTGCCTCAGAATCAGTAGGGGTGAGGCTTGAAACAGCCACCAGCTGCTCTGTGGGACGGAAATTTTTGTTGTCAATGAATCTAATGATGGTGGACGCATAGACAAAGTATCCGGAGGATTTTTCAACCAGACTTTCTACAACATGTGCTGGTGGCCACGGAGCCGGAATATGTGCCATTGTATGTTGATGTTCACAATGGATGCGAGCAAATTGGTCATTGAAGTACTTCTTGACATCCATAAAGGACTGGTGGACATTGATAGAATTGAGGATCTTGTCAAAGGATGGGTCGTCAAAGGTCTCGCAGATATGGGCCTCTGGTCTGCTGGCAATGAGAAATCGAAATTTGCTTGGATGTAGGCAGACAGTGATTCGTATCAGACGTAATATTTCCACCTGAGAATCATGAGTGTCGCACTCGTCCAGACCGTCAATGAGGAGAATCAGAGGCGAAGAATTCAAGAGTGACTGGGATGGTTCAACAATCAGTTGGCGCAGTTGAACCTCCATCTGCCTTGCAACAACAGATGAATTATCCTCCACAATCTGGGAGATTAAGGGTCTCAAATCCCGATTGTGCTCTGCCAACTGATAGGCAAGCGTGGCAAAGAGAACTTTGGGATTCCCTCGAGTTGCGTGGCCTCGTTTGAAAAAGAAGGCTCCCCCGAGGCGGCCCGCATCCTGCAATCGCTGGCATAGTGTCTGCATGATTGCGGACTTTCCTGCCCCTGCAGGCCCATGCAGCCAGCAGATTGGCTGGCAGAGATGAATGTCTGGCTCCTGCTTGTTGTCCTCACTCTCATCCTCATCGTCCTCGTTCTCATCCTCGTCATCTTCGCTCTCATCCTCGTCGTCCTCACTCTCATCCTCGTCATCTTCGCTCTCATCTTCATCGTCCTCGCTCTCATCCTCGTCATCTTCGCTCTCATCCTCGTCATCTTCGCTCTCATCCTCGTCAGAGTTGCCGATATTCTCCTTGTCCTCATCATGACCTTTGGCACAGTTATCATGATCCTCAATCGCCCAGTTGTATAGACTGTTCAACATTTCTGTACGTGTTTGGGGATGACATCTAGGCTGTGGAAAGCTGTCGGCAGAGTCGTAGAGCGCCTCGAGCGCGACCGCACGGTGCAGGATATTGATTCCTGTTTCCCCTTGGCGGTGGTTCACAGTGTCGGCAGTGATGAATGTTCCGCCATGCGTAGATTGTGTCGGCTGGGGAAGGTATTGATGCTCAAAAGTATGGTAGGACTCGCCTGTGCCCCAAATTGGCTGGTGGTTTTGGGACAACTGAGTTGAGAAATCACCGAGGCCGGCTTGATCAATGGGGTGCTGATGGTTGATGGGATGCGAAAACTGTGGATCGAACGGAAGAAAGGTGGAAGGGGAAGTTCCTGCGGGATCCAATTGCGGCGGAAAGTGAGAAAAAGGATTTAGTGCAAACGTGGACGGCGTCAAGGAAGAGACGCGCGAGTCCGAGGAAGGGTGTTGATTGAAACCCGCCAGTGAATTATGTGGGCGATAAGAGAGATCTATTTCGTATGAGAACTATGAAACCATACTGAATAACCATTTGAAATGTACCGTAAGGCCTGTACCTCGTTCCAATCTCGCGCTGAAGGTTCCTCGTAGCACGAGACAATTCACGGCTGGCTCCTTCCGACCCGTCAGGTTCAAGTAGAGGTCGCGGACGTATGTCCGGCAGGTGATTTTGTATCACGAGGTGCATAGTTGTGGCTCGAAAGTTGGGGCCCTCCCCAGCACCCCCACCGCCACCCTCTCTGCCTCCGTTTCCACCAGCGCCTCCGGTACCTCCTGGATGAAATGAATATTCATGTTGGCAGGCCCACCGACCTTCTACGCACCAGATACTCGAGAGATGTAGATGTTACTGATTTCCTGGGATTCGCTAGCCTGGCCAGCCATAACCAGTGCGGATCTTGATGTTGTGCGCCAACCTTTCATCAGTGACCGGCGAAGTCTACACGGGAGAGAGAACCGACCAATTGAAAGAATGGGTGATTCTTGCAGCTGAGATGATGGAACGGACGGACGACGACACGAGAAAGGGATCGGTAGCGACGGCGAGAGTTAGAGAGTCGAGAATGTGTTGTCAGCGTGTCGTCGTCTGAAATAGAACTCGTGGAGGTAACACAGCGTAACCGAACGACACTAGCCTGCCCCGTGGTTACCCTACAAGGAGGAGGATGTGTACCTACAGTGGACTATGCAATGGACTTGAAGGCAGAAGACGAAGGGGGTGATCACGACAGACACAGCTAGACACAGCCGGATCCCGTTCGAAGCGCGCGAGAATAAATCAGTTCGTGGAAGACTGATGGCAAACTGAATTCCTCCCGGAAAAAAACCGCGTTAGTTGGTGTAGACTCGAACTGGTATTTCTGAGAGATAACTGACTAGTACAAGGTAATGGGAACGTGCGATCTTTTTTAACTCGAAGGTGCAATCATTGACACTGTTGCGGTAAAGAAACCGACCACTGCTAGCCCCGTTGACTGCCGACCCCGTTCGCGACAGGGCCATCCCACAGCAGGCGACATATGCATTCCTTTCTAGCTAAAAAAATTAACGGTCGGCGAGAGGAACGTCGGTATGAGAAGGGACTACATGCCGCTGTAATTGAGATCCGAGATCCCAGTTAGCTTCCGCCGTCCACGTTGCTCTTCAACAGCAGAAAATTTGTGAAATACTCAGCCATGTTCGGCGGGACTGTAACCGCGGGGGCTGCAAGGTCTCCAAGAATTTGACGCAGAGTGAGCGTTGAGTTAGCCTCGGCGGAAGGTGAGTACGGCCAGAAACAATCAGAGGGTCAAGGCCTGGGGGACGCTGTCTTGAGAATGAGTCCAACGAAAGTCGAGTGCAAAGCATAAGATTCAGTGCAAGGCTGGGGGTCGCTCAGAACGCTTGTAAAGCGAGTGCGTGTCGGAGAATTCGTAGTACTTACCGATCTCAGGAGCCAGCGACCATACAAGGCACAGATGTAGCATTTTGGCCGATGCTGTTCGCGTTCACAGCTTAGTCTAGATTCAAACACCCAGTTTCTGTCACCGAAACCTTGCGATCCTGCTTCCACTCTTGAACGGTTAAAAAAACGGACAGGGAGGCGGTGGTCATTTTAGACCGCACGAAGATGTGACCATGAGCGTGAAGACGACGACTAGAGACCTAAACGTCCGCCGATCAACGACTGTCCGGGATTCAACTCGGATTAGTCTACTCGTTTCGTGCTGTCAAAGGCAAGTCTGCGGATCCCGAATTGGTTATCAAGATAGTACAAAAATCTAGAAGAGAAAAGCAAGACATTTATTCCCACCGAATTCCCCGCTGGTCTGGAATATTCTTCAAGCTGGAAAAGATGAAGAGCCAACGTCAGCACTCGCGCTTGCAACCAAAGAATCGAAACATCTCACTCGACTTCAATGCAATCTCCTACCCGCCGCACCCAGACGTACAACAACTGTCCCTGCACACCCCTCACAACCTCGAGCTCCGCAAACTGGCGATACCCTGCATTATGGAACAAAATCTCCACCCCATGCACCCTGGCCTTCCCCGGCTCCTGCGGCCCAACCCTGACGATAACGCTCCGGCGCCGGTCGTAGAGGAACGCCGTCCCTCCACCCTGGTCGTAGTACACTACCTTCCCCTGATGCGGGTCCCACTGACCCTTGCCCGCGTTGGCAAGGATAGCGCGACACATGAAGCGCTCGCCGCCGTATTGGTTCCGTGGGGGCTCATCGACGGGCGGGCCGCCCATTTTTACGGCCTCCTGCTCGGAGGCGAAGCCAAAATCGGCGACCCAGTGGATGTATGCGCGTGCGGGGACGTAGAGGGTGTCTTTGGGCAGGGCGGACGGGTGGGAGGCAATTTTCTTGGAGATTTTGCAGACGAGTTTGTGCGTGGGCCACTGTGCTTTGGCCCAGTCTGTGTGGCAGTACGACTGGGAAGAGTATACATATCAGGGTTAAAAGTAATTTTCAAGAACGAGAGTACGCACGACTGTCCGACATCTCCAACGAAAAACATTGACAGTTGACCGTTGACTTTTAAGTTTTAATGTTCACTTACGGTTTCACTGCGGGGATAGATTAAGTTTTCACCCCGAAAAACGGGCTTTTAAAACGGGACATTTTCCCAAGTGAAATTTTTCCAAAATGGAAAATTCAGGGGAAAGTTTCTGATTTCCTGTGAGTTTTACGCTGCAAAAAACTTGAGGGTTTTTCCAGTGGGAAAACAGCAGGCAAAAAATTACCTTTTTCTGGTGTTTTTCGATCCTGAAATAGGAGAAATTTTGCCCAAGGAAAAAGCCATGCAACTTTTTCCCAAGGGAAAATTTCTCCTTTTTCGGTGGGAAAAACACTCGGTGGGCCTAGAAGTGAGTGTTTTTCCCACCGAAAAAGGAGAAATTTTCCCTTGGGAAAAAGTTGCATGGCTTTTTCCTTGGGCAAAATTTCTCCTATTTCAGGATCGAAAAACACCAGAAAAAGGTAATTTTTTGTCTGCTGTTTTCCCACTGGAAAAAACCCTCAAGTTTTTTGCAGCGTAAAACTCACAGGAAATCAGAAACTTTCCCCTGAATTTTCCATTTTGGAAAAATTTCACTTGGGAAAATGTCCCGTTTTAAAAGCCCGTTTTTCGGGGCGAAAAACTTAATCTATCCCCGCAGTGTTTGGAGTTGTTACGCCGTTCACCGCCACTGATCGCGCGCCAAGGCTGCCATTTTCCATCAATCTCATTATACATATCGCGCTCTGCTACTACTGCACAAGGGATGTTTCGACACGTGTGTTCGTAAGAAATGTTGGAGCGAGGGGCACTGGCCCCAGGCTTTGCCGCTGATCATAAGTGGCGATTCCTGCCTTTAGAGAAATCTGCATTTATCGCGGGAAAAAAACGCGGTGAGCCTACTCATTATTGCTCCGGTTCCGAAACAGTTCGGTGTAAAGGTCGTTCGCCGGTGGATTCCTGGATTCCGCCCGGAGCTCGTCCATCACACTGTTGTACAGCTTTGTCTGCTGGACCATGCTCCTGACCCCGATGTAGGCCTCCTCATCACCTCGAGACCCTGAGCGAACAATTCGGCGTGACGCGCGCTTTGCGGCGACGCAACGTGAAACGAGCGTATTTGCTCATCCAAGAACGCAGCGGGGGACGCGTATGGCCCATGATACCGACGTACAGTGTCGTAGTCGCGGCCGTAGAAGTAGTGTCTCCCCCCGCACTGGAACACAAAGTCAGTCATCGAATTCCCTGCAGCCGTTGGTATCACAGAATGCGAGGGGCATGATTGGAGCGTGGAGCCGAAATGGACCGTTCAAGAAATCCTCCACCCTAAGGCTCAGGTTGCACTTCAGGTCGTCCGGCAGCCACATGTCAGTGCCGTCCCAAGCCGCCCAATTGCACGACCAGAAGCGTGGAAGGTCCGGGGTGTGGTGCCAGTTTTTGACTGCTTGATGCCGACGGTACATTCGTTCCTTGGGGAGTCTGAGCAGTGAGGATGAATGAAAGCAGGGGAAAATACGGGAGCTGATAAGCTGTTACTGGGATTATCCAGAAAGATCATAGAATCCCAATGGTCGCTCGGTGGGCGGGGATCCTTTACCGCTGTTCGCGCTGGTTGTTTTTTGTGCAAAGTAACACGGGAGCTTAGCATGTGTCTGGCGAGAGTGGTAGGGGGGCGGCTGCAGAATTGTAGTAGACCAGCCGGGCGAAGGGGAAAGCGCAGCATCTCGGTTTTCTGTTGAGCTCGATACTGTTTCGTTTCGACCAAAGGTTCAGGTGACGGTGACAACCAGATTTTTTTGATGTGTTCAAAATTCGCTAGAATTCAAAAGAAAATTTTCGGTCATCTCGGTGAGTGAAAATTCCAAAAATAGTGAACCTTTGGTCGAAACGAAACAGTAATGGCGATAGGAGCCTAATAGGGGCAAGCCAGCGAAGTTTGAATCAATAATCACATGCGATCGAGATAGTTTGCCGATTTCTTGACAGCACTTCGATTTGTCAGGTGACTGGGCGGCGCATACACGCCTAAAGCCGTTAGCAAACGCAGTCAAAAAGAACTCGAAAATTACAAACACAATATTACATGTACAACACGGTTATAATAGATATTTTTTCCAGATAAATTACAGCTGCCATCTGCCATCCATCACGCCCCGAAGTTGGTGTACCAGTTTGCGTTTGCATCCCCACTCCGATTGTCCATATACGCGTCCCAGTTGTTGATGTTCCTGCAAGTAATACATTCAGCCGAATGCAAGCATGACGGGGACAAAGTACGAACGCGACGTCCGTGGGGGCGGCCATCCACATCGACATGAGCTCGTCATCGAAAATGTTATTATTCGCGTCTTCTATGGAGGCATCCGCAAGCATTTGTTCCACAGAGATTCCGGGTCCGAGCTGAGACGATTGATCAAAGGAAGGTGCAGTGTTCCAGGGCATCGGTTGTTCGAAGGATCGGCGAAGTTGGGTGAAAAAATCTTCAGGGACATTACAGGGAGGAATCTCCGTAGACGGGATGGAGACAGGTTCTGGTGTGGTCGCAGCCGCGGATACCGTAGGTTCGACAGGATTATTTTCGCTATTCGGTGGATGTGAGAGCGGCAAGAACCGTCGAGAGACCACAACTCTTGAAGTAGCTCCCAAAGCCGGCCGGCTGGTTGCGGCCTTTATGTGGCTTAGTATCGAGCGGGATGACCCCCAGAAAGTACTTGCCTGGATTCACTGAATTTGAGGATCTCCATAGCCGTCGCCACTAGACGTAGATCCTCGTTTTTCCCTAGCGGAAGACCGGCACGCTTCGTCGCCAACAGATTTAACACCAGGATGATGCCCGAGACGAACACGGGGTTCTGTTCGAAGCAAAAAGATGTGTAGGCGACTGCCGGACTCCGAATAGACTAATGGACATACAATGATATTAGGTAGAGGTATCCGTTGTCGTTTGCGGAGCCAGGCATCTGCTGTGTGAAGGACTGCGCGTGCTGCTCCAGCGCAGATGGAGAGCGATATTGCATTCGTCGCGTTCTGGATGTATTGGCGGTGGATCTGAAAGAACAACCGTCAGCGAGGTCGACAAATCAGCAAGGACAGTCCTAACCGCTATCCAAACGTAGTTGTACGCTATAAACAGTATCGCAGACTGGTCGAAGAACGTGCCCTGCGGTGGATGCTCAGGATTCCATCGAACTGCGCACAAAGTTCAAGCCAGAGAACTGCTGTCAAAACACTCCGACGTACGATGCGCTGGAATGGAATCCGTGAAGTGGTTCACAGCAGAGTCCAGCTCGGCAACAGTGCGCGGTTCCCAATCGGGCCCGTCCCATCCCATTAGCAGCTTCGATTTCTTTGAGCCATAGAGTCGGCGCATCACATCTCCCACAATCTGTTTTCTACGTTTAGAAGGCTTATGTTATTGCAGACTGTATAATTTGATCACCTCATAAAGCCGCAAATTGCAGATGAAATATGAGAGCTTTGAAGGCTTGCCGGGCGGCTGCGTGAATCCTTGATCCCAGTACTCATCATCGACCTCCAGTCTTGAAGGAGGGGTTGTTCAACAGTTCTAATAGTTGAGATGGAAAGGCTTACGGGAGCTCAGCGTCGTACCTATGGCAAGCGGTCAGCGGAAGAAGATACAGGGTATAAAAACTCGTACTCCTCGGAATGAAGGGTCATTGGACGCCCGAGAAAAGCAGCCATATATCGGTCCAACGCAACAAACGACCTGTGCAAGAAAGGCGGCTCAGGCGATGAAAGCTGACTGCGACCACGGCAACCTACCAGAAAGCTCGTCTCCATAGCTCGTCTTCCTGACTCCATTCGCGGCCCTCAGGCGGCTTTCGCCGATGCTCTCCTCGTTGTTGCAGGAAACGGATGCCAAGTCCCTATGTGACATTATATCCAATCTCTTTCGCGTCTTTTGACGGACATACAAGGTACAGCCACGAGACTTGCGGTTCGGATAGTGAAAGGGAATAAAGAGTCAGAACCTGGAGATGAGGAGTGAGCGTCATGGATAGATCGAAGCTGCGAGCGTACGCAGTACATTTGAACCTCGTGAATTGTGGGTTCAGATAATTTTCGAAGGATCCGAATTTGATTCGCAAACTTCCAGCCCGCCGAAAAACCCGTGTCGCCGTCGACAAAAACGCGGGGGTCATTCGAGTACTGGAATAACGTTCGAGAAAGAATGACAGATAAAGTGAGGCAGACACACCCGCGAGGCCACAGCCAACACCGCCAGTAACGTCCCCCCAAACTCCGCGTTCGTCAAATGCAGGCCTTCTGCCACAGACCGCTCAAATGAAGGACGGTGTAGAACCGGGAGAGTTGGATTTATGTTGGCCCAGAAGAGAGTCTATCAGGTCGCTGTCGGGAAAGACATAATTCGGGCGTATAGCGTATTCCTCTTTCTCCCACTAAAGTGTACCTGGTAAATATCCCGAAAGGTCTGCAAAAGCTGCAGCAACTCACCGGCAATACATCCCAGAACAAGGGGCGCCGTACATTGTTTAATATGGGCCGTTCCAAGGACCTGCGTTTGGCCTGTAAGGGCAGAATTTTAGTAAACACGTGAATTTCCCGGTTAATTGCCTACCGCGATGGCGCTGTTGGCGAGCGCAAAAGAACTGGCAGCACCGAAGTACCTGCTCCTCCTGGCTTCCGAGCCTGAAGACGACTGGAACCGATCGGCGGTAAAGTCTTGTCCGTCAACTGGTTCGCTCCCGTCCGCGCCCGAGGTGTGACTGGTATCGCTTTCCGGGGTGCCATGGTTGAATACCGAGCTGCCAGATGCACCATCCCCGTGGTTGAATATCGAGCTGTTAGATGCGCCATCCCCTTGTGCTTGGGATTGCAGCGGTTGCGCACAGAGGGAGCAAACCGACAACTTGCGTAACTTGGCCTTCAACGCCGCGTTTTCCTTCTTCAGTTCTTCAACTAATCTTCCCAATACAACTCTAAGACCCGTCATCCGAATCGAAGAAGCCACTTACAGGTTCTTCGGACCGCGCTTCCTGTATGGGTTCAAGTACGTGCAGGGGGCGCCAAATGCTGAGCAACTCGAAGTCGGGCATATTGGGACCGTCGCCTGTCGGACCAAGATTAAATAATAGAGTTCCTCGGACTCGAATGTTGTTGGGCGACAGCCTCCGTTCACAGCCACTGATCGCCCGTCAAGGCTGCCATCTTCTCACCCGATGCAATCTCATTATACATACTTATCGCGCTCTGCTACAGGCAGAATCAACTACACAAGGGATGTTTCGACACGTGTGTTCGTAAAGAAATTTTGGAGCGAGGGCTTTGCCGCTGATAATGAGTGGCGATTCGGAATCTCTTCAGCCCTTCAAGTTTGCGTTCTATCTATCTCCTACTCGCGTCTATGGACCTGCCGTCCTGCCCGGGAGAGTAATTGACTCGCTTACGCGACATCTTCTGACCATGAGGTTGTTCACTGCTGGGCTTACTGGAACTATATCCAAACTATATCCGCAAGTGGGCTCCGAATCGACCTCAAACCCAACTCCGAATCAGTGGCCCATCCACACGGCATCGTCCGGGAACGCTCGAAGGCTATCGCCCCTGTCGCGGCCGCTGCAATGGGGCGACATGAACGTGAGTTCGACCACGGACACGCATGGGTGGCGAGTCCTGCGCTGAGGGACTCGGTGTGTCTGCACTTGATGAGGCGGGCAGGCTCCTGGGGTACCAGCACGAGTCGTTCCCGGGGCTCAAGTATAGGTGCGTTGCCAATTGAGTATCGAGCGGGGCTTGACTGACTGGACCATGAGAATGTATGCCATCTGTCTGCTTTACCGGTACTGTGGATCCGACTGACGCCAGAGCAAATCTACTTGGGTCTCTGCACCCGTTGAACGGCTTGATATTGACGATGTTTGTCGACGAGGTGGGTGATACCTCCTTCTTCCTGAATGAGCAGCAGGCTAATAATACACACTAGGCCGTGCCGACTGCGCTCTCCCTGACCACCTCGCGTGCGGGCATCCCGTTCCTCCTTATCATCGGCTCGGGCTCGCAACGCTTCGATATCTATAAGGGTCTTTTCACGAAGAATGGTCAGCCCGTCCCACCATTCTTTGTCTCCAGTACTCACGAAAGCTTTGATCCGCTAAATCAGACAAGCTCATCGCCGGACGTGCCGTTCGGCGTTGCCATGAAGGTGCTCCCGGAGCTGAATCGCACTGGTGCGGAGCGGCTGTGGCCGGGGGAGACGCGCGCGAGGGAGAAGGGGAATCGGAGTCGCTGCAGACGAGGGTGCAGCGGCGTAAGCGGGAGGTGGAGAACGAGTATTTAGGGTGAGTGGAGGATGTGCATTGCCAGTGCTACGAGCGCCCGAGACAGGCTGTGGAGGAGGAGGGGGAGAGAACGCTGCGACACGTCACTGCGGATGTACATTTCTCTCGGCCTTCCGCTTCCAGCACGAAGGCTCACCCTACCTCATCAACAGGCCTGCCCCGACATCGGCGACGACACCCCGCACACCCCCCACGCGCCCCTCCCCACCTATCGCATCCCCGACTTCGTCGCCTCCCGCGCGCCCGATGTCGACGTCGGCGGGGACCCCAACGCCATCGCACCCATCAACCTCATCTTCGTCGACTTCTTCGGGGCGCAGCTCATCCGGGCACTGAACGCGATGCAGACGGCGTGCATGTACTCGCGGGCGGACGCGAGGGTGTATAACCCCGGGACGTTGAATGAGGTGTTGTGGTGTATGCGGAGGTGGTATGGAATTGATCATGATTCATGGGATGGGAGGTGTTCTTGATTTCTGTTGGGGAACAATATGGAGTGACTGGGGTAGGGGCATAGAGCCATTTAGATTGTACTGCTTTTGATTTAAAGCCAGTTCTGACTATGCGAATATACTGGCCTTGTCGGGATTCGCAGATTTCTGAGGCACAGCCACCTCGTGCTTGATCTTAACTTCCGCTGGACCTAATTGCCTCAAATTCGTGGGGCTTGGACGGAACACATGGACTTAAGACTAGTTTTTCCAAATGTTGCTTTCTTTGATGGATTTCAGCTTGACAGTCATGAATCTCACTTAGTGGCGGAGGTCTCGATGGTACGACGGCGTCTTCGAGTTGCAGATGTGGTTTATCTTTCCTCCAACCTCCATGCCATAGGCAGACAAAATTCAAATTGATTACTGCACCAGTAAAGGACAAAATCCCGACCAAAAACACAACCTACAAATCACCTTCCTTTCCACTTCTTCTGCACCTCGTCAACCTAGATTAGAATCTATAAAGGCGACCCATTCAGTATCCACCCAATGTTGTTATAGTCTTGCGACAAATCTGTGTTCTCCAGAACATCCTCCCAGTCTTGAACAAATTTCTCTTCGTCAAATGGTGAAGGGGGTTTGTTGAAGTCAAGGCCATTGGCCACTCGGTTCCGCCACCTTTTCTCATAAGGATAATCCCACCGGTGCTTACATATATCTTTACTCTTGGTAAGATAACTTTGCCAACGTTCAATGAGGTCCAATGGCGGATCTGGGTGTTCCTGGTGTTTGGTATCAGTACTGGGTTATGTTATCAGACCAAATAATTACCTTGAGCCATTGCACAACATCATGAAACTCAACTGAACAAAGACAATCGTCTCCATGCTGATCAGATGAGGAGAATAACTCCCAGGGTGGAACAAATTCATAGAGGTCTTGCAGAAGTTCTGGGCTTGAGTGTGGAGAACATCTGATGAGTTCACCCCATCGACTCGGACGAAAGAATATGTCATCACTGCAGTCGTGGCTGAGTGAGTGGTCCAACCAAATGCATGAGGTAACATTGTGAACTTACCACACATGCAAGGGTATGTCACCAGCACCAACTCGTTGAATCAGATGAAGAAAATGTCGGGCCAAGTTGCTGAGTGCTTTTCCAGTATTGTAGAGTTCCGAAGAAAGCACAAATATTGCAGTTGCACCAGCGAAAACCTGTTTTGGAGTTCTTCCACCTATGATTGAGCACAATGCAGAATGAGCAGCAATTATCTGATCCCATGATACGTCCAATAGAAGACGTGTATAATGTATGGACTTGCTGTATGAGGAAAGATAAATCCTGAACAACCAGCTAGCTTGGAAAATCCGGACAAAATCCGGAAACTGATGCACAAACTGTTGACAGTCGCCCAGGGACAGTGATGAGAAATTGCACATCCTCACCTGCAGTACATGAGCTGCATGAGAGGATAGTGAAGGGAGTTGAGATTTGAGCGAAGAAAGTCTTGTTATGTCCATCAGATCCCGGGTCAAGGAGTCCCACAACAGCGTGAATTGGAGGCCTTGCCAATAGTGGACTAAATCTTCAGGGACAGGCCGAATTTCCTGCATTGGGAATGATCAATGGCCATGAGGTATCATGAGATGCACTCATGAGTCAGACTCACTTTAAACCAAATTAGAACCTGTTTAATCTTGCACGATGGACTGAAGCCAAAACTCCAGTAGATGAAATCTAGATTTAAACCACGAATCAAAGGTATAAGATCTGTTGAAGGTGGGATGAAGGCAATGCATTCAAAAAAATTGTTTCCAATCAGGTTACTACATACAAGACAATGAGAGAACAAACACTTTAAGAATAAATTCACACACCGGAAATCATCCTGGTAGGAGGCATCACCAGAAAGTGCCTTGAGGACTGCTCCTGCTACATTCATGCGGGTTTCCAGCTTGATATGAAAATTTGATGACCGTTGCGGATTCTCCAAAAAATCCAAAAATGATGCATGATGCATGGAAATGGCACTATTCTTCTTTATGTTGAGGACAGAGTGCAGACAACGAAGAATTAGCTGTGTATCTCCGGTCTGCAGTTCAAGAAGTCGGTCAATCAGGAAGGGATTCCATTTGAATCTTGAAATAATCATGCACTGCAAAATATCAAGAAGTTTGGAGCGAAATTGGATGGGAACCCCAGATAGAATCTGGATGTACAGCTGGTCAAGAGCTTCAAAAGGTGCCTCAAAATTGGTAGGGGTGAGACTTGAAACAGCCACCAGCCGCTCTGTGGGACGGAAATTTTTGTCGTCAATGAATCTAATGACAGTGGATGCATAGACAAAGTATCCAGAAGATTTTTCAACTAGACTTTCTACAACATCTGCTGGTGGCCACGGAGCCGGAATATCCGCCATTGTATGTTGATGTTCATAATGGATGCGAGCAAATTGGTCATTGAAGTACTTCTTGACATCCATAAAGGACTGGTGGACATTGATAGAATTGAGGATCTTGTCAAAGGATGGGTTGTCAAAAGTCTCGCGGATATGGGCCTCTGGTCTGCTGGCAATGAGAAATCGAAATTTGCTTGGATGTAGGCAGGCAGTGATTCGTATCAGACGTAATATTTCCACCTGAGAATCATGAGTTTCACACTCATCCAGACCGTCAATGAGGAGAATCAGAGGCGAAGAATTCTGGAGTGACTGGCATGGCTCGACAATCAGTTGGTGCAGCTGAACCTCCATCTGCCTTGCAACAACCGATGAATTATCCTCCACAGTCTGGGAGATTAAGGGTCTCAAATCCCGATTGTGCTCTGCCAACTGATAGGCAAGCGTGGCAAACAGAACTTTGGGATTCCCTCGAGTTGCATGGCCTCGTTTGAAAAAGAAGGCTCCCCCAAGGCGGCCTGCATCCTGCAATCGCTGGCATAGTGTCTGCATGATCGCGGACTTTCCTGCCCCTGCAGGCCCATGCAGCCAGCAGATTGACTGGCAGAGGTAAATGTCTGGCTCCTGCTCATTGACCTCGCTCTCATCCTCGTCAAGGTCATCATCATCTTTGTCAGAGTTGCCTATATTCTCCTCGTCCTCATCATGACCTTTGGCACAGTTATTATGATCCTTGATCACCCAGTTGTATAGACTGTTCAACATTTCTGTACGTGTTTGGGGATGACATCTAGGCTGTGGAAAGCTGTCAGCAGAGTCGTAGAGTGCCTCGAGCGCGACCGCACGGTGCAGGATATTGATTCCTGTTTCCCCTTGGCGGTGGTTCACAGTGTCGGCAGTGATGAATGTTCCGCCATGCGTAGATTGTGTCGGCTGGGGAAGGTATTGATGCTCGAAAGTATGGTAGGACTCGCCTGTGCCCCAAATTGGCTGGTGGTTTTGGAACAACTGAGTTGAGAAATCACCGAGGCTGGCTTGATCAATGGGGTGCTGATAGTTGATGGGATGCGAAAAGTGTGGATCAAACGGAAGAAAGGTGGAAGGGGAAGTTCCTGCGGGATCCAATTGCGGCGGAAAGTGAGACAAAGGATTTAGTGCAAACGTGGACTGCGTCAAGGAAGAGACGCGCGAGTCCGGGGAAGGGTGTTGTTGATCGAAACCCGCCAGTGAATTATGTGGGCGATAAAAGAGATCTATTTTGTATGAGAACTATGAAAGCATATTGAATAACCATTAGAAAACACACCGTAAGGCCTGTACCTCGTTCCGATCTCGTACTGAAGGTTCCTCGTAGCACGAGACAATTCGCGGCTGGTTCCTTCCGATCCGCCAGGTTCAAGTAGAGGTCGCGGACGTGTGTCCGGCAGGTGATTTTGTATCACAAGGTGCATAGTTGCGGCTCGAAAGTTGGGGCCCTCCCCAACACCCCCACCGCCACCCTCTCTGCCTCCATTTCCACCAGCGCCTCCGGTACCTCCTGGATGAAATGAATATTCATGTTGGCAGGCTCACCAACTTTCTACGCACCAGAGACTCGAGAGATGTAGATGTTACTGATTTCCTGGGATTCACTAGCCTGGCCAGCCATGACCAGTGCGGATCTTGATGTTGTGCGCCAACCTTACATCAGTGACCGACAAAGTCTACACGGGAGAGAGAACCGACCAATTGAAAGAATGGGTGATTCTTGCAGCTGAGACGATGGAACGGACGGACGACGACGCGAGAAAGGGATCGGTAGCGACGGCGAGAGTTAGAGTGTCGAGAACGTGTTGTCAGCGTGTCGTCGTCTGAAATAGAACTCGTGGAGGGTAACGCGGCGTAACCGAACGACACTAGTCTGCCCCGTGGTTACCCTACAAGGAGGAGGATGTGTACCTGCAGTGGACTATGCAATGGACTTGAAGGCAGAAGACGAAGGGGTGATCACGACAGACACAGCTCGACACAGCCGGATCCCGTTCGAAGCGCGCGAGAATAAATCAGTTCGTGGAAGACTGATGGTAAACTAACTTCCTCCCGAAAAAAACCGCGTTAGTTGGTGTAGACTCAAACTGGTATTTCTGAGAGATAACAAGGCAATGGGAACGTGCGATCTTTTAACTCGAAGTTACAATCATTGACACTGTTGCGGTAAAGAAACCGACGACTGCTAGCCCCGTTGACTGCCGACCCCGTTCACGACAGGGCCATCCCACAGCAGGCGACATATCCATTCCTTTCTGGCTCAAAAAATTAACGGTCGGCGAGAGGAACGTCGGTATGAGAAGGGACTACATGCCGCTGTAATTGAGATCCGAGATGTTAGCTTCCGCCGTTCACGTTGCTCTTCAACAGCAGAAAATTTGTGAAATACTCAGCCATGTTCGGCGGGACTGTAACCGCGGGGGCTGCAAGGTCTCCAAGAATTTGACGCAGAGTGAGCGTTGAGTTAGCCTCGGCGGAAGGTGAGTACGGCCAGAAAGAATCAGAGGGTCAAGGCCTGGGGGACGCTGTCTTGAGAATGAGTCCAACGAAAGACGAGTGCAAAGCATAAGATTCAGTGCAAGGCTGGGGGTCACTCAGAACGCTTGTAAAGCGAGTGCGTGTCGGAGAATTCGTAGTACTTACCGATCTCAGGAGCCAGCGACCATACAAGGCACAGATGTAGCATTTTGGCCGATGCTGTTCGCGTTCACAGCTCAGTCTAGATTCAAACATCCAGTTTCTGTCACTGAAACCTTGCGATCCTGCTTCCACTCTTGAACGGTTAAAAAGCGGACAGGGAGACGGTGGACATTTTAGACTGCACGAAGATGTGACCATGAGCGTGAAGACGACGACTAGAGACTTAAACGTCCGCCGATCAACGACTGTCCGGGATTCAACTCGGATCAGTCCACTCGTTTCGTGCTGTCAAAGGCAAGTCTGCGGATCCCGAATTGGTTATCAAGATAGTACAAAAATCTAAATGTCCTTGGCCTCCCCCACTACGCCTTCCCAAAAAGGAAGGTGCCATCAAACAACGAATGGACGAGCCCTGCGGACTCCTTGGACTGTCTATCAGTATATATGCCCTCGGAGAGGGGATGGAGGATCTCAAATAAATTATTTGATGTTTTGAGTCTATTTTTCCTCTGTCAATACATGTTCTAGGGCATTTATAACAAAATTACTGGAATAGATGAAGGGAGCTGAATGTTCTGGTACAGAGGTAGTAAACAGTATGTAGCCCAAATTTAGTTTCAGCTGGAAAAACAAGAAATCACAGCTCCAAGGTAGGGCAAGGCCTTGCCATTATCATGCAGGCTGGACTGAGCTGTGTGCACTGTACTAGCCATTGAGAGTTGCAGTGAAATAAAGGAATTAATATATCCAGTTAATTACATCCCGGGCGACGTACAACAGATATAGGCCGTCGGGGCGGGGAAGGAACGGGAGAAAGTGAGAAAAAAAAGGATTGCGCCCCAAAAGAATCGAACGCAAACGGATCATAGTCCCTATGATGCAATCATTGCACGAAATCGCATACATAACAGCTAGACTACAGTAGCGGCTGAAAGCTATGGAACCAGTATGGCTATGACTCGCGGGCGGGGAGATTTCCTTTTATGGGAATGGCGTAGTGGGGGAGGGGTAGGTCAGCTCAAAAATCTAGAAGAGAAAAGCAAGACATTTATTCCCACCGAATTCCCCGCTGGTCTGGAATATTCTTCAAGCTGGAAAAGATGAAGAGCCAACATCAGCACTCGCACTTGCAACCAAAGAATCGAAACATCTCACTCGACTTCAACGCAATCTCCTACCCGCCGCACCCAGACGTACAACAACTGTCCCAGCACACCCCTCTCCCTCACAACCTCGAGCTCCGCAAACTGGCGGTACCCTGCATTATGGAACGGAATCTCCACCCATGCACCCTGGCCTTCCTCGGCTCCTGCGGCCCAATCCTAACGATAACGCTCCGGCGCCGGTCGTAGAGTAACGCCGTCCCTCCACCCTGGTCGTAGTACACTACCTTCCCCTGATGCGGGTCCCACTGACCCTTGCCCGCGTTGGCAAGGATAGCGCGACACATGAAGCGCTCGCCGCCGTGTTGGTTCCGCGGGGGCTCATCGACGAGCGGGCCGCCCATCTTCACAGCCTCCTGCTCGGAGGCGAAGCCAAAATCGGCGACCCAGTGGAAGTATGCGCGTGCGGGGACGTAGAGGGTGTCTTTGGGCAGGGCGGACGGGTCGGAGGCAATTTTCTTGGAGATTTTGCAGACGAGTTTGTGCGTGGGCCACTATGCTTTGGCGCAGTCTGTGTGGCAGTACGACTGGGAAGAGTATACATATCGGGGTTTAAAGTAATTTCTAAGAACGAGAGTACGCACCATATACTAGTACATCTTTGATCGTCACTAGGATATCGGTTCTGTTACAGAGACTAAGTACGCACAACTGCCCGACATCTCCAACGCAAAACATTGACAGTTGACTTTTAAGTTTTAATGTTCAACACTTACGGTTTGGAGTTGTTACGATGTTACGATTGTGAACACCGCCTATGTCAAATACATGACTGAGGTTCGACAAAAGCCGACCGCGGCGGGCCATAAAATAATGAAATCATCTTGTTACAGTCCAGGGGCGACAGCCTCCGTCCACCGCCACTGATCGCGCCAAGGCTGCCATTTTCTCCATCAATCTCATTATACTGTAAATATACATATCGCGCTCTGCTTTCGACACGCGTGTGCGTAGAGAAATGCTGGAGGCTGGAGCGAGGGGCTTTGCCGCTGATAATCGGGATCACACCGCTCTTGAGCACCTTATCCTCAAACGTCGCGCGGAACGCCCCATCGGGCTTCGACAGCCCCTTCTTCACCTGCCCGCGGATCCCCGACACCGTGCGTATATTCGCCCCCTCAAACTTCGCCACCTCCAGCGCCGTGCTGAACATATCCCGCACGAACGCCGTGTTCTTAAAGATCTTGTACGGCACGCCCGTCAGCTTGATCTTCTTCACGATCTTCACCGAGCGGTCGATGTCCAGCACCACCCCCGTCGCGGACACCCGGAACCCGGGCGCCGCGCCCGCGAGCGAGTTGAACGCGCAGAAGCCCGTGTTCGGCAGCGCGACGGGCCCGTAGAACGTCGCGTAGCAGTGCATGTGCTCCGGCGTGTACTTGAGCATGCGCATGCGGATGCTGTGGTCGTCGAGCGAGTAGAGCGGCACGCTCTGGAAGCGCCGCCAGCCGACGGAGAAGATGAGCGGATCGTTCGTCTTGAGCGTCTTGACGTACCACCGGTGGCGCTTGATGCGCACCTGCACGAAGCCGAAGCGCTCTTCGGCGGGGAGCAGCCCGCCCACGACGATGGGGTACGCGGGGTCGAAGTGCTCGATGAGCTCGCACGGGACGGAGACGAGCTCGATGCGCACGTAGGTGCCCGGGCGGTACCCTTCGACGAGCGCGCGCGTCTCGGCGGAGACGTCTTTGAACTCCTCGACGTTGAGCTGCAGCTGCCGCGAGATCTCGTCCTTCTTTTCCGTGTAAAAGTCGACCTTGGAGGCCTCGGGGTCGTCGTATTGCTCGTCGAACTTGCGTTTGAGCTCCTCCTTCTTCTTGGCAAGTGCGGCTGCTCTTGAAGACTCGGTGGTGGGTGGCGCGGACGTCGAGGGCTGGGCCTCATCGCCCCCTTCGAGATCCTCAAAGTCGTCGCCCTCACCCTCTTCGTCCTCATAGCCCTCGCCCTCGACACCGTCCGCCGCAACCGGGCCCGTGATAAACAGCCCCCGAATGGAATCGAGTATCTCCTCGTCCTCCCACTTCTTCAGGTCCTCCTCCTTCCACACAATCTTGCTCGAATCCACCTCCTCCTCCTCATCCTTCCTCGGCACATTCTTGAACCGGAAGAACTCGCCGTCGTCCTCTTCCTCCTCGTCCTCGTCCATCGCACCCTCCTCCTTCCCAGCCAACACCTCCTCGGGCGTCAACTCGCTCGAGTAGATGAGCTTCGTCCAGTCTTTCCGCCGGCGCGCATTCGACGACGCCGCCTGCGCCTTCGCCGCCAAATCCCCCTTCCACTTCGGCGCCGCCTCCTCCTCGTCGTCCTCGTCCCCCTCACCCATCATATCATCATCCTCCTCCTCATCACTCGGAATATCCAGCGCGTCCCCATCCTCCATCCGGAACCGCCTCCCCATCCCCTCGTCGTCGTCGTCGTCGCCCAAGTCCGAGTCGCTCTCCGCGTACTCGACCTCCCCGCGCTGGATCTTCGACGTGCTCGCCGTCGGGAGCGTGCGCGTAACGTCCCGGCGCGCCGCCCGCCCGGTGCTGTGCGGATTCGGCGCGCGCTCTTCGTCGTCGTCGTCGTCGTCGTCGTACCCGGCTTCGCCGTCCTCATCTGAGTCGATGCCCGACTCGTCTCCTTCTTCCTCGTCCTCGTAGCCGTCGCTGTCGTCGTCGGAGTCGCCCGCAGGGGCCTCGACGGTGAGGTGCTTTGAGGACGAGCCGAGGAGGCGGATGTGGCTCTGCGCGACGGCGTCTTCGAGCGTGGCGCCCGCGTCTTGCAGGTCCATTACCATCTGCTCGCCCTCGCCTTGGGGGACTGAAAACGCGCGTGAATAAATTGCAATTAAAAAACGGAAGGGCAGAAAAACCCACCATCCGTATTCCCCCGCGTAAAGCTGCCGGGCACATTAATCCACACCGCGTCCTTATCATACATCACGCCCCCAATATCGCTCATCGGCGCATGGATGAGCAGCTTCTTCTTCTCGCTCAGCTTCCTGCGCTTCTCCGAGTCCGCGTCGGGCAGCGGACACGGGTCGCCCAGGATCGTCACGCTCTTCATGTCGAGGTCGCCCACGCCGGGAACGTGCACCTTGGTGCCCAGGCGCAGGTTCGTGCCGCGGACGTACCCGTACACGGTGACGGTGCGGTCGCACTTGCCCTTGCTCAGGCGGACCTCCTCGCGCGGGGTGAGGTCCTCGATGCGGTCCGCGAGGAGGTACGGGTGCGCGTTGCGGAAGACGAGCGGGCGGAACTTCATGACGCTCACGAAACGCGAGAGGTTGAGGATCTCGGTGTCGGGGTAACGGCCGTTCAGCACGCCCGAGAGGTAGAAGAGCTTGGCGCCCTGGTAGATTTCGGTCCAGAAGCGCTTCTTGAGCGCCTTTTTGGTATCCTTGAGCGTCGCGGCCTTTTTTATGAGGTCGAGGTGGGTGAGGATGCCGATGACTTTGGGGAAGCCGTGCGATTGGAGGATGTTGAGGAATTCAAAGGTTTCCTGCGCAGATAAATAGATTGGCATGCAGTTGAGGTATAAGAAATGGGAACACACCATCTCGAATCCAAACGAACCGTCTATCATGAGCAGAACGAGGTCGGCGATTTTTCCAATGTCGATCATGCTGTTCAAGTCGTTGTTGCACTCGATGAACGTTAGACGGCGCTTCTTCCCACTGACGACTGTGACCGGCCCCTTGACGTCGTTCAGCGTCTGCTTGGTGTACCGCCGCACCAGACTTTTGAGAAGGGTGGTCTTGCCGACACCAGGAGGGCCCACGATAGCAATTATTACTGGCGGGGGTTCGGCGTCGGGAGTGCGGTTGACCAGCGGGACATGAAGACGGGTTTGGTCGCGCTCGGCATTGCGACGGCCCTGCTTGTCAGCGGTACGGCCAGATTTTGGGGCAAAAGCCTGGTTTGCAGCGTTGAATTGGATCACTTTTAGATTCCTGAATTGCATACCTTCTCGTTGAAGCCATGCTGCTTTTCCTTTCCTTTCCCCTTGTCCTTCTTGTCTGTCTTGGACGGCCTGTGTGCTTTGTGCGGCCTCTCGTCCATCTGAGACCAAGTTCGGAAAAAGTTAAGACTGATCGGTTTGGAGTTGTTGGGCGACAGCCTCCGTTCACCGCCACTGATCGCCCGTCAAGGCTGCCATTTTCTCCATCAATCTCATTTACTTATTCTGCTTTCGACACGTGTGCGTAAAGAAATGTTGGAGCGAGGCCTTTGCCGCTGATAATGAGTGGTGATTCGGAATTTCTTCAACCCTTTGCATTCTATCTATCTCCTACTCGCGTCTATGGACCTGCCGTCCTGCCCAGGAGACTAATTGACTCCACCATCTTCTGACCATGAGGTTGTTCACTGCTGGCCTTACTGGAACTATATTCGCAAGTGGGCTCTGAATTGACCTGGTCACCTCAAATCCGAATCCGAATCTCAGTGGCCCATCCACATGGCATCATCCGGGAGCTCTCGCCCCTGTCGCGGCCGCTGCAATGGGGCGACATGAACGTGATTTCGACCACGGACACGCATATGTGGCGAGTCCTGCACTGAGGTACTCGGTGTGTCTACACTTGACGGCTCCTGGGGTACCAGCACGAGTCGTTCCCGGGGCTCAAGTACAGGTGCGTTGCCGATTGAGTATCGAGCGGGGCTTGACTGACTGGACCATAAGAATGTATGCCATCTGTCTGCTTTACTGGTACTGTGGATCCGACTGATGCCGGAGCAAGTCTACTTGGGTCTCTGTACCCGTCGAACGGCTTGATATTAACAATGGTTGTCGAAGAGGTGGGTGATACCTCCTTCCTGAATGAGCAGCAGGCTAATGATACACACTAGGCCGTGCCGACTGCGCTCTCCCTGAACACCTCGTGTGCGGGCATCTCGTTCCTCCTTATCATCAGCTCGGGCTCGCAACACTTCGATATCTATAAGGGTCTTTTCATGAAGAATGGTCAGCCTGTCCCACCATTCTTCTTTGTCTCCAGTACTCACGAAAGCTTTGATCCGCTAAATCAGACCAGCTCATCGCCGGACGTGCCGTTCGGTGTTGCCATAAAGGTGCTCCCGGAGCTGAATCACACTGGTGCGGAGCGGCTGTGGCTGGGAGAGACACGCGCGAGGGAGAAGGGGAATCGGAGTTGCTGCAGATGAGGGTGCAGCAGCGTAAGCAGGAGTGGAGAACAAGTATTTAGAGTGAGTGGAGGATGTGCATTGCCAGTGCTATGAGCGCCCGAGACAGGCTGCGGAGGAGGAGGGGGAGAGAACACTGTGATAGGTCACTGCGGATGTATTTCTCTCGGCCTTCCGCTTCCAGCATGAAGCTTGAAGGCTCACCCTACCTCATCAACAGGCCTGCCCCGACATCGGCGATGACACCCTGCACACCCCGCACGAACCCCTCCCCACTTATCGCATCCCCGACTTCATTGCCTCCTGTGTGCCCGATGTCGATGTCGGCGGGGACCCCAACGCCACCGCACCCATCAACCTCATCTTCATCGACTTCTTCGGGGCGCAGCTCATCCGGACACTGAACACGATACAGATGGCATGCATGTACTCGCGGGCGGACGTGAGGGTGTATAACCCCGGGACATTGAATTAGGTGTTGGGGTGTATGCAGAGGTGGTGTGGAATTCATCATGATTTATGGGGCGGGAGGTGTTCTTGATTTTTGTTGGGGAGCAATATGGAGTGACTGGGGTAGGGGCATAGAGCCATTTGGATTGTACTGCTTTTTATTTAAAGCCAGTTCTGACTATGCAAATATACTGGCCTTGTCGGGATTCACTGATTTCTGAGGCACAGCCACCTCACGGTTGATCTTAACTTCCGCTGGACCTGAGTGTCTCAAATTTGTGGGGCTTGGACTGAACACCTACATGGACTTGAGACTGGTTTTTCCAAGTGTTGCTTTCTTTGATGGGTTTCAGCTTGACAATCATGAATCTCACTTAGTGGCGGAGCTCTCAATGGTACGATGGCATGTTGCAGATGTGGTTTATCTTCCCTCCAACCTCCATGCCACAGGCAGAAAAAATTCAAATTGATTACTGCACCAGTAAAGGACAAAATTCCAACCAAAACACAACCTATAAATCACCTTCCTTTCCACTTCTTCTGCACCTCGTCAACCCAGATTAGAATTTATGAAGGTGACCCATTCAGTATCCACCCAATGTTGTCATAGTCTTGCCACAAAGTTGTGTTCTCCAGAGCATCCTCCCAGTCTTGAGCAAATTTCTCTTTGTCAAATGGGGAAGGTGGTTTGCTGAAGTCAACCAGGCCATTGGCCATTCGGTTCTGCCACCTTTTCTCATAAGGATCAGTCCACAAGCGGTGCATACATATATCTTCGCTCTTAGTGAGATAACTTTGCCAACGTTCAATGAGGTCCAATGGCGGATCTGGGTGTTCCTGGTGTTTGGTATCAGTACTGGGTTATGTTATCGGGCCAAGTAATTACCTTGAGCCATTGCACAACATCATGAAACTCAACTGAACAGAGACAATCTCTTCCAAAGTAATTAGATGAGGAGAATGACTCCCAGGGTGGAACAAATTCATAGAGGTCTTGCAGAAGTTCTGGGCTTGAGTGTGGAGAACATCTGATGAGTTCACCCCATCGACTCGGATACTTAAATATGTCATAACTGCAGTCGTGGCTCAGTGAGTGGTCCAACCAAATGCATGAGGGTAACATTGTGAACTTACGCACGAAAGGGTATGTCACCAGCACCGAGTTGTTGAATCAGATGAAGAAAATGTCGGGCCAAGTCGCTGAGTGCTTTTCCAGTATCATAGAGTTCCAAAGAAAGCACAAATATTGCAGTTGCACCAGCAAAAACCTGTTTTGGAGTTCTTCCACCTATGATTGAGCACAATGCAGAATAAGCAGTGATCATCTGATCCCATGATACATCCAATAGAAGATGTGTGCAATATATGGAGCTTTTGGGTGAGGAAAGATAAATCCTGAACAACCAGCTAGCTCGGAAAATCCGGACAAATTCCGGAAACTGATGCACAAACTGTTGACAGTTGCCCAGGGACAGTGATGAGAAATTGCACATCCTCGCCTGCAGTACATGAACTGCATGAGAGGATAGTGAAGGGAGTTGAAATTTGAGTGAAGAAAGTTTTGCCATCAGATCCCAGGTCAAGGAGTCCCATGACAGCATGAATTGGAGGCCTTGCCAACAGTGGACTAAATCTTCAGGGACAGGCTGAATTTTCTGCATTGGGAATGATCAATAGCCATGAGGTATCATGAGATGCACTCATGAGTCAGACTCACTTTAAACCAAATTAGAATTTGTTCAACCTGGTAAGTTACCAATTCCGATGGAACGAAGTCATAATTCCACCAGATGAAATCTAGGTTTAAACCACGAATCAAAGGTATAAGATCTGCTGAAGGTGGGATGGAGGCAATGTGTAAACCCGCCCTGTGACTTACTCACATCACATGTTTACTCACGTGTTACGTTACGGACACTAGCTAGTACCTTTCCTCCACTCTACGACTCCCTCTCCGTATTTCCCTGTCTTACTGCTTCTTGGAATCCATAAACGGGTCTTATTGTCTTCCGGTTCCCTATATTGAAGATCTTCTTGGAAACTTGGTGAGCAAGTCTCCATTTTTTTGACAATATCCGCCCGCTGTGGCTTGGATACCGTTATTAGAGGGGAATCGCGAGCACCGTCTCTGATTCCACGCCACCGAGCGCCTCGCCAGACGCACCGTCGTCTTACCGTTACCGTTGACTGAAGCTCATACCTAGAGCTCAGCGACATCGCCTAGCGCACCGCCACTTCTCGCTCGTGCCACGTCACCACACTGGCATCGAGAAAACCTTCCATCCCTCGCTCGCTCGTAACACGGGCTCAATCGTCACAACGAAACATCGAGGTTGAATCGTCTCTTACGCCCCTCCCTCCATCACCAGAAGGATCACCATGCAGATCTCCGAGATTGTCGACATCACCGTCGGCAAAAGTACCTCTGTCGCCAAGAGCATCCCCAGCGCGGATCCCTTCCCCACACTCTCCTCCTTCCTCCGACTCCTCTGACTCGTCGTCGTCGTCGTTCTCACCTTGCCCTACCCACCAACGCTCATCGACGATGGCGGCCACCCTTGAAGCCCTGTCCTCCAAACCGCCCATCCTGCACGCCGGAGAATGTACCCCCGCTATCATCCGCGAGTTCGAACTTGCCTTTGCCAACTACTGCACCATCAAGGATGTCGCTGAAGAGAAACAGACGAAGACCCTCATCGGGTGCTTCCGGGACCACCGCATCACCGATGTCCTCAGTGACCTTGAGGAACGCAAGACCCTGCTCGCGGGTACCGTCTCCGCCTTCATGCAGCAGATCCGCAGCATCGTCCTGCAGCCCGGTTGGGAGGACGACCACCGCATTACCATGACGGCACGTCGTCATACCCAATCTGAATCCTTTTTCACCTTTGCTAACACCATTCGCTCTATGAATTCCCTCCTCGTGAACACCAATTCCCATCTCTCTGATGAACGCCTCCGCAGCCACCTCAAGTCCGCCATGTGCCACGATCTTTTGGACGACTACAGGGCGGATCCGATCGCGAAGGCAGTCAAATCCACCAAACTCTCGCTCTGGCTCCACGAGGTCAAACACATCGACGACGCGCGCCTATGCGGCTACCTCCGGATGAAGGCTGCCGTCGACGAGGTCGAGCGCAAGCTCAACAAGCGTCTCGTCCCCGCCGGGGGGGAGAACAACGGCACAGCGAAGCGCCCCCGTGCGGATGGCCCTTCCAACTCCTCCGCCGACAACAGCAGTACCAAGTGCTGCCCGCCGCTGATGGAGGAGGAGAAGAAGATCCTTGACGCGAACCAGGGCTGCCACTGCTGCCGCCGCTGCCACCTGCCTTTCCAGACGACCCACCGTAGCTCCGACAAGACCTGCCCCTTCCCCTGCACCGACCCTTACGTCCCCGTTACCCAGAAGTTCGTCGACGCCTTCCGCAAGGGGAAGGGAAAGGAGAACGCTCCCGCTGCCCCGCCCGCCGCCGCCGCCGTTGTCGATCACAACTACGTCGCCGCTGTCTTCCCTGACATCGAGGACCCGAACGACAGCAGCGGGACAACGGACGGCGACCTTTCTGGGCGCAACGTGAGTTTTCCCTACAAAACCCCCCATCTCTTCGGGACATTCCTTATGGAAGGTCCCGCCGTCTAATTTCCTATCTCCGTCTGAGCCCTCATTGACGACAGTTCCCATCTAGTTTTGATTACGCCTGAACTCGTTGACCGCCTGGACCTTCGTCGCCATCGTTTGCATGTTCCCGAGACGGTCAATGTCGCAATGTCCGATTCCTCCACCTCCCAACGCACTCTTTCCGAATACGTACATCTCCACTGCGTTAGCACAGATTCTCAATGGACCTCCAACACTGTACGTGCCCTGATCGCGCCGGGCCTCTGCGCTCCTATTATTCTTGGACTCCCATGGCTCACACGTAATCACATAGTCATTGACCACCACGTACGCACTGTAGTAGATAAGCAGGTGAACTATGATATCTTGAACCCCGCACCGCTGCCCCCACCTAAGCCACCTCTCATCAAGCTCAGAGAACACATGAAAACCACGAAAGCGGATCATATCGCAATGGCAAAAGAACTGGCCTCTGTCTGCACGATCTGTCGCGAGCGCCTCAAACGCGAGGACCTCTTTGAGCCTGTGAAGGAGATCGACGTAGTTGCGGCAATCCGCGAACGAGTTGAGGTCCTCACAGACTGGGAACGCCTCCAGGCCCTCGGCGATAAACTCAAGAGCGAGTACCGCGCTATTTTCGAGCCGATCCCGCATGTGGACCGTTTACCAACGGACGTTGAGTGCGAGATCCAAATGAAAACTGCTTACAAGTCATTATCCAAGCGGTCTTACTCCAGCCCACGTAAATACCGTGAAGCTTGGGGTATTCTCATCCAAAAGCACCTTGATGCTGGCCGCATACGACCCTCAAATTCCTCCTTTGCCTCTCCAGCCTTTCTCATTCCAAAAGCGGACCGCACCGCGCTGCCACGCTGGGTGAATGACTTCCGCGAGCTCAACGCGAACACCGTTCACGATGTCTTTCCCCTGCCGCACATTGAAGACATTCTTGCGGACTGCGCGAAGGGTAAAATCTGGTCTACCATAGACTTCACGGACAGTTTTTTCCAGACTCGCATGCACCCCGACTCCATTAAGTATACTGCGGTGAGCACGCCAGTGGGCCTCTATGAGTGGTTGGTAATGCTGCAGGGCCTACGCAAAGCCCCCTCCATCCAACAACGGCGTGTCACCGCCGCACTTCGAGAACACATAGGAAAAATTTGTCACGTATATTTGGACGACATTGTCATCTGGTCTAACACGGTCAAAGAGCACGAGACTCATGTCCGCATTATTTTCGATTGTCTGAAAGCTGCTGGTCTCTACTGCAATGAGAAGAAAACTAAGCTTTTTCAACACTCCATTAAATTCCTCGGCCATAAGATCTCAGCACGCGGCATCGAAGCCGACGACAGCAAAATTGAACGCATCTTGCATTGGCCCACTCCCAAATCCTCGACTAACGTACGAGCCTTTCTAGGCGTGGCTCGTTATGTCTCCCAGTTCCTCCCAAATCTGGCTACGCATACAGAGGTCCTACACCGCCTGACGACTAAAGCTGCCGATAAGTGTTTCCCAGGCTGGGATTCCGAGCATGACGCCGCCTTCCGCGCAATAAAAGAGATTGTTGTCGGACGCGAATGCCTCACCACTATCAACCATCAAGACATGGGTGATAACAAAATCTTTGTGACCGCCGACGCGAGCGATAGGTGTTCGGGCGCCGTGCTTTCCTATGGGCCCACCTGGGAAACTGCATGCCCTGTCGCTTTCGACTCAATGACCTTCAAAGGCGCCGAGCTGAATTATCCTGTACACGAAAAAGAACTCCTTGCTATTATTCGTTCGCTACGCCGTTGGCGCTCCGACCTCATTGGCTCTCCGGTCTATGTGTCAGCAACGGCCCTTAGGTCAGCTGGACCACGTCCACACCAGACACAACAGCAGCCATCCCTAGGTGTTGAGAGAGAATCCGTTACCGCTCGAATAGCGCATGACCGTGCGTCGAGGATCCAAGAGGAGGATGTGGCCAACCAGGCCAGCATCCATAGGTGGTGAGCAACCCATGCAGAAGAACCCGAAGATATTGCAGCGAGAGTACTGCAACTATGCACCAGCCCCTAGTGAGAGGAACCCGCTCCGGGTGGCTCAAATAGGGGCTTCGGGTTCTGGATAGGGGGTTGGGGTTGCGTCCCAAGAACCCGAGAGGAGGAACCCGACTCAGGGGTACTCCAAACAGGGGTTCCAACTGGATCCAAGACCGAGGGGTGCCTGAGGGGAACTTCAGGCGAACCAGTCTCTGTACAACCCTGCCAGGGAACTAGTGTGGTGATCTCTTCCCCTTGGTAGGTAAGTGTCTCTCCTTGCCGCTACCTAACGGGCCAGATCCAACACTGCTAGGTCGATATCCCAAGGCAAGACACAGAGAGTAGGAGTTCTGGTGTTGTCGAGTGAAAGGGGAACGAAGGCAAGACCAGAACAACGAGATGAGAACAAGAGCGCTCCAGGCTCAAGTTCAAGAACCAAGAAATCCAGTCAAAGTAAGGCCTGAGTATAGACGAGGTAGAATCTACTGTACAGGGGAGATTCTACCGAGTTTATATACCTTTCTACATAAATTAAATACGATCACGATCGGTTACTGTATCCAGCATTAAGGAACATTAATGCTGATGCTCCTAGTCCCTATGTGTTATCACCACAGCATCTAGGGGTCACCAAGGAGTCATGAGCATAAAGGAGTCAACAGGTGGCACCCAGGGGACACCTGTCGCCATTCAGGAGTGTAGTCGTCTTGGCAGGGATATCAGGAGTGAATATCCACCAACATAAAGGAGTGTAGTCATGACCCATTGGATATGTTCATCGGCACAAAGGAGTCCGGGTTGCTAGCGCACAGAACCCGGGTTGCATGTGTATGGCATCATGCCATCGTCGTATAGGGTCCCGGGTTACTGCAATAAGAACCCGGGTGGTAAAGTGGTGAGGAATCCATGTCTGCATGGATTCCGAATAAAGGTCCAAGGGATGTTCATGTCCCTGAGGGTCGAGTGAGTGTTGTGGGCCAGGGAATAACCTGATCAAGGACGGGTTATTCCCAAAAAGGAATGTGGTAGAACCCGAAAAAGGATATCTGCGATGCTGAGTCAGGGTGATTCATGACACTATGTTTATACGGACCACCGCACCCTGGAAAACTTCAACACCCAGAGAGACCTCTCGCGACGCCAGGCTCGATGGATGGAGTTCCTGGCCCAGTTCGATTGCCGAATTGTGTACGTCAAAGGTCAAGACAACACAGTCGCGGACACCCTGTCCAGGACCGATTTCCCAGACAACCCAGACCCAGAGTCAATAGCACTTGCCCCCTTTGATGAGGACTCTGACTCAACGGCCGTTGCTTCTGTATCTTGTATGGATGCTTCCCCGTTCTTCGCGGCACGCTGCCTTGCATGCACACGCATCAGGACGCCCACGGACGATGTCCCCAACCTGGTCTGCACCATTTTGAACATCTCCGTTGACGGTGCCTTCGTCGACTCCATCCGCGAAGGGTACGAGTCAGACCCGTGGTGCGCCAAGTTCGATTTGATTACACCGAGCTTCACTGGCCTGAAGAACGAGAACGGGCTATGGTACATTGGCTCACAACTCATTATTCCCCGTGCTGGAACCATCCGCGAAAACCTTTATAGGCTTGCTCACGACTCTCTTGGCCACTTCGGTTTCAATAAAAGTTACAAGTCCTTGCGGGACGTGTACTACTGGCCAAACATGAGGCGTGATCTCGAACGTGCCTATATCCCTGGCTGCCCGGAGTGCCAGACCAACAAATCTCGGACTACTCCCAGAGCCGGACCTCTTCACCCACTTCCCATCCCAGACGACCGCTGCGATTCCGTAGCGATCAATTTCATTGGCCCTCTCCCTGAGGACCAGGGCTACAACTGCATTGTTACAATGACCGACCGCAGTGGTTCCGACGTACAGATTGTCCCCACTCGCACCGATATCTCTGCAGAAGATTTTGCCCTGCTCTTCTTTGACAAATGGTACTGCGAGAACGGCTGCCCCTTGGAGATCATCTCTGACCGGGACAAGCTCTTTGTATCTGCCTTTTGGAAAGCCCTCCATAAACTCACCGGGGTAAAGCTCAAACTCTCCACTGCGTACCACCCAGAGACGGACGGTTCGAGCGAACGCACAAACAAGACTGTTAACCAGTGCATCCGATACCACGTCTCTCGGAACCAGACTGGCTGGGTACGTGCGCTGCCCCGTGTACGTTTCCACATCATGAACACAGTGAATGCCTCCACTGGGTATTCCCCCTTCCAGCTTCGTACGGGTCGCTCACCGCGACTCATTCCCCCCTTTGCTCCGACTGCACCCGTCTCAAAGGTCCCAACAGACGTCCTTGCCACGGACATTATAAAGTGTCTTGAAACCGATTTCCAAGACGCCCAGGACAACCTCCTTGCTGCTAAATTCACACAAGCCGAACAGGCAAATAAAACACGTGGTCCGGACCCCAACTACAAGGTCGGTGAGCGCGTCAAGCTCTCCACTGCCAATCGCAGGGGCGCCTACGTACGCGGCGGTGAAAAGGGCCAGCTCCGTGTCGCCAAATACATGCCACGATTCGACGGACCTTTCGTTATCAAAGCTGTTCACAAGGAATGCTCTACCGTCACCCTCGACATGGCCTCACAACCTCATGTATTCCCCGTCTTCCATACATCCGAGGTCAAACCTTACGTCGAAAACGACGACGAGCTGTTCCCAGGCCGGAAACTGGACCGTCCCGGCCCGATTATTACTGACTTAGGTGAGGAACACGAGGTCGCCAACATCATCGACCAGTGGAAATGAGGCCGCGGCTACCAGTACCTAGTACGATAGGCTGGACACGGGAACAAAGATGCCCGATGGCTACCGGGACGCGAAGTCGCCCACCTTGACGCTCTCCGCGACTGGCTCGACTCGAAGGCCGCCGAATCCGGCCCTATCGCCTCCGTGGCCCACACCAACGCGCTCCGCGACTGGCTCGACTTGCTGGTGGAAGGTGGATCGCCGGCTGGCAAACCTTTCTCTTTCTCCCTGCAGTCGGAGAGTCTGCCCATAGCGGCCCGACCTTGACGCCGCGAGTATTCTCCGGGCATGCATTTGTTTCCGTTTACTTACCTTACGTTTCCTTTTCTCTGGTTGAACTGGTGCGGGACACATGGAATTTTTCAAAGACGGGGAGGGTGTAAACCCACCCTGTGACTTACTCACATCACATGTTTACTCACGTGTTACGTTACGGACGCTAGCTAGTACCTTTCCTCCACTCTACGACTCCCTCTCCGTATTTCCCTGTCTTACTGCTTCTTGGAATCCATAAACGGGTCTTATTGTCTTCCGGTTCCCTATATTGAAGATCTTCTTGGAAACTTGGTGAGCAAGTCTCCACAATGCATTCAAAGAAATTATCTCCAATCTGCTTACTATATACAAGACAATGAGAGAACAAACACTTTAAAAATAAATTCACACACTAGAAATCATCCTGCCAGCAGGCATCACCAGAAAGTGCCTTGAGGACTGCTCGTGCTACATTCATGCGGGTTTCCAGCTTGATATGAAAAATTGATGACCGTTGCGGATTCTTCAAAAAATCCAAAAATGATGCATGATGCACGGAAATGCCACCATTCCCCCCCATGTTGAGGAGAGAGTGCAGACAACGAAGAATTAGCTGTGTATCTCCAGTCTGCAGTTCAAGAAGTCGGTCAATCTGGAGGGCATTCCATCTGAATCTCGAGATAATCATGCACTGCAAAATATCAAGAAGTTTGGGGCGAAATTGGATGGGAACCTCAGATAGAATCTGGATGTACAACTGGTCAAGAGCTTCAAAAGGTGCCTCAGAATCAGCAGGGGTGAGGCTTGAAACAGCCACCAGCCGCTCTGTGGGACGGAAATTTTTGTCGTCAATGAATCTAATGATGGTGGATGCATAGACAAAGTATCCGGAGGATTTTTCAACCAGACTTTCTACAACATTTGCTGGCGGCCACGGAGCCGGAATATGTGCCATTGTATGTTGATGTTCACAATGGATGCGAGCAAATTGGTCATTGAAGTACTTCCTGACATCCATAAAGGACTGGTGGACATTGATAGAATTGAGGATCTTGTCAAAGGATGGGTTGTCAAAGGTCTCGCAGATATGGGCTTCTGGTCTGCTGGCAATGAGAAATCGAAATTTGCTTGGATGTAGGCAGACAGTGATTTGTATCAGATGTAATATTTCCACCTGAGAATCATGAGTGTCGCACTCGTCCAGACCGTCAATGAGGAGAATCAGAGGCAAAGAATTTGGGAGTGACTGGCATGGCTTGACAATCAGTTGGTGCAGCTGAACCTCCATCTGCCTTGCGACAACAGATGAATTATCCTCCACAATCTGGGAGATTAAGGGTCTCAAATCCCGATTGTGCTCTGCCAACTGATAGGCAAGTGTGGCAAAGAGAACTTTGGGATTCCCTCGAGTTGCGTGGCCTCGTTTGAAAAAGAAGGCTCCCCCGAGGCGGCCTGCATCCTGCAATCGCTGGCATAATGTCTGCATGATCGCGGACTTTCCTGCCCCTGCAGGCCCATGCAGCCAGCAGATTGGTTGGCAGAGGTACATGTCTGGCTCCTGCTCATTGTCCTCACTCTCATCCTCGTCAAGGTCGTCATCATCTTCGTCAGAGTTGCCTACATTCTCCTTGTCCTCATCATGACCTTTGGCACAGTTATCATGATCCTCGATTGTCCAGTTGTATAGACCGTTCAACATTTCTGTATGTGTTTGGGGATGACATCTAGGCTGTGGAAAGCTGTCGGCAGAGTCATAGAGTGCCTCGAGTGCGACCGCACGGTGCAAGATATTGATTCCTGTTTCCCCTTGGCGGTGGTTCACAGTGTCAGCAGTGATGAATGTTCCGCCATGTGTAGATCGTGTCGGCTGGGGAAGGTATTGATGCTCCAAATTATGGTAGGACTCCCCTGTGCCCCAAATTGACTGGTGGTTTTGGAACAACTGAGTTGAGAAATCACCAAGGTCGGCTTGATCAATGGGGTGCTGATAGTTGACGGGATGCGAAAAGTGTGGATCGAATGGAAGAAAGGTGGAAGGGGAAATTCCTGCGGGATCCAATTGCGGCGGAAAGTGAGACAAAGGATTTAGTGCAAACGTGGACTGTGTCAAAGAAGAGACGCGCGAGTCCGAGGAAGGGTGTTGTTGATCGAAACTCGCCAGTGAATTATGTGGGCGATAAGAGAGATCTATTTTGTATGAGAACTATGAAACCATATTGAATAACCATTTGAAACATACCGTAAGGCCTGTACCTCGTTCCGATCTCGTACTGAAGGTTCCTTGTAGCACGAAACAATTCACGGCTGGCTCCTTCCGACCCGCCAGGTTCAAGTAGAGGTCGCGGACGTGTGTCTGGCAGGTGATTTTGTATCACAAGGTGCATAGTTGCGGCTCGAAAGTTGGGGCCCTCCCCAACACCCCCACCACCACCCTCTCTGCCTCCGTTTCCACCAGCGCCTCCGGTACCTCCTGGATGAAATGAATATTCATGTTGGCAGGCTCACCGACTTTCTACGCACCAGAGACTCGAGAGATGTAGATATTACTGATTTCCTGGGATTCGCTAGCCTGGCCAGCCATGACCAGTGCAGATCTTGATTTTGTGCGCCAACCTTACATCAGCGACCGGCGAAGTCTACACGGGAGAGAGAACCGACCAATTGAAAGAATGGATGATTCTTGCAGCTGAGACGATGGAACGGACGGACGACGACGCGAGAAAGGGATCGGTAGCGACGGCGAGAGTTAGAGAGTCGAGAACGTGTTCAAGTTGTCAGCGTGTCGTCTGAAATAGGACTCGTGGAGGTAACGCGGCGTAACTGAACGACGCTAGCCTGCCCCGTGGTTACCCTACAAGGAGGAGGATGTGTAGACTATGCAATGGACTTGAAGGCAGAAGACGAAGGGGTGATCACGACAGACACAGCTAGACACAGCCGGCCGGTACGGATCCCGTTCGAAGCGCACGAGAATAAATCAGTTCGTGGAAGACTGATGGCAAACTGACTTCCTCCCGGAAAAAACCGCGTTAGTTGGTGTAGACTCGAACTGGTATTTCTGGGGAGAGAGCAGAATCGACTGCACAAGGCATGTTTCGACACGTGTGTTCGTAAAGAAATGTTGGAGCGAGGGGCACTGGGCCCCAGGCTTTGCTGCTGATAATGAGTGGCGATTCCTGCCTTCAGGAAATCTGCATTTATCGCGGAAAAAGAACGCGGTGAGCATACTCATTCTGTATTGCTCCGGTTCCGAAACAGTTCGGTGTAAAGGTCGTTCGCCGGTGGATTCCTGGATTCCGCCCGGAGCTCGTCCATCACGCTGTTGTACTGCTTTGTCCGCTTGACCATGCTCCTGACCCCCGATGTAGGCCTCCTCATCACCTCGAGACCCTGAGCGAACAATTTGGCGTGACGCGCGCTTTGCGGCGACGCAACGTGAAACGAGCGTATTTGCTCATCCAAGAACGCAGCGGGGGACGCGTATGGCCTATGGTACCGACGCACAGTGTCGTAGTCGCGGCCGTGGAAGTAGTGTCTCCCCCCGCACTGGAACGCAAAGTCATCGAATTCCCCGCCGCCGTTGGTATCGTAAAATGCGAGGGGCATTGATTGGAGCGTGGAGCCGAAATGGACCCTTCAAGAAATCCTCCACCCTAAGGCTCAGGTTGCACTTCAGGTCGTCCGGCAGCCACATTTCAGAGCCGTCCCAAGCCGCCCAATTGCACGACCAGAAGCGTGGGAGGTTCGGGGTGTGGTGCCAGTTTTTGACTGCTTAATGCCGACGGTGCATTCGTTCTTTGGGGAGTTTGAGCAGTGAGGATGAATGAAAGCAGGGGAAAATACGAGAGCTGATAAGCTGTTACTGGGATTATCCAGAAATATCACAGAATCCCAATGCTCACTCGGTGGGCGGGGGTCCTCTACCGCTGTTCGCGCTGGTTGTTTTTTGTGCAAAGTAACACGGGAGCTTAGCATGTGTCTGGCGAGGAGTGGTAGGGGGGCGGTTGCAGAATTTGTGTAGACTGGCCGGGCGAAGGGGAAAGCGCAGCATCTCGGTTTTCTGTTGAGCTCGATAATGGCGAGCTAGCGGAGTTTGATTCACCAATAATCACATGCGATCGAGATAGTTTGCAGCACTTCGATTTGTCAGGTGACACGGCGGCATTGGAGGTGGGCGGCGCATACACGCCTAAAGCCGTTATCAAACGCAGTCAAAAAGAACTCGAAAATTACAAACACAATATTACATGTACAACACGGTTATAATAGATATTTTTTCTGGATAAATTACAGCTGCCATCTGCCATCCATCACGCCCCGAAGTTGGTGTACCAGTTTGCGTTTGCATCCCCACTCCGATTATCCATATACGCGTCCCAGTTGTTGATGTTCCTGCAAGTAATCCATTCAGCCGAGTGCAGGCACGACGAAGACAAAGTACGAACGCGACGTCCGTGGGGGCGGCCATCCACATCGACATGAGCTCGTCGTCGAAAATGTTATTATTCGTGTCTTGTATGGAGGCATCAGCAAGCATTTGTTCCACAGAGATTGCGGGTTCGAGCTGAGATGATTGATCAAAGGAAGGTGCAGTGTTCCAGGGTTGTTCGAAGGATTGGCGAAGTTGAGTGAAAAAATCTTCAGGGACATTACAAGGAGGAATCTCCGTAGACGGGATGGAGACAGGTTCTGGTGCGGTCGCGGCCGCGGATGCCGTAGGTTCAACAGAATTATTTTCGCTATTCGGTGGATGTGAGAGCGGCAAAGAACCGTCGAGAGACCACAACTCTTGAAGTAGCTCCCAAAGCCGGCCAATTGGTTGCAGCCTTTATGTGGTTTAGTATCGAGCGGGATGACCGCCAGAAAGTACTTGCCTGGATTCACTGAATTTGAGGATCTCCATAGCCGTCGCCACTAGCCTTAGATCCTCGTTTTTCCCCAGCGGAAGACCGGCACGCTTCGTCGCCAACAGATTTAACACCAGGATGATGCCCGAGACAAACACGGGGTTCTGTTCGAAGCAAAAAGATGTGTAGGCGACTGCCGGAATAGACTAATGGACATACGATGATATTAGGTAGAGGTATCCGTTGTCGTTTGCGGAGCCAGGCATCTGCTGTGTGAAGGACTGCGCGCGCTGCTCCAGCGCAGATGGAGAGTGATATTGCATTCGTCGCGTTCTGGATGTATTGGCGGTGGATCTGAAAGAACAACCGTCAGCGAGGTCGACAAATCAGCAAGGACGTCCTAACCGCTATCCGAACGTAGTTGTACGCTATAAACAGTATCGCAGACTGGTCGAAGAACGTGCCCTGCGGTGGATGCTCAGGATTCCATCGAACTGCGCACAAAGTTCAAGCCAGAGAACTGCTGTCAAAACACTCCGACGTACGATGCGCTGGAATGGAATCCGTGAAGTGGTTCACAGCAGAGTCCAGCTCGGCAACAGTGCGCGGTTCCCAATCGGGCCCGTCCCATCCCATTAGCAGCTTCGATTTCTTTGAGCCATAGAGTCGGCGCATCACATCTCCCATAATCTGTTTTCTAGGTTTAGAAGGCATATGTTGTTGCGGACTGTATAATTTGATCACCTCATAAAGCCGCAAATTGCAGATGAAATATGAGAGCTTTGAAGGCTTGCCGGGCGGCCGCGTGAATCCTTGATCCCAGTACTCATCATCGACCTCCAGTCTTGAAGGAGGGGTTGTTCAACAGTTCTAATAGTTGAGATGGAAAGGCTTACGGGAGCTCAGCGTCGTACCTATGGCAAGCGGTCAGCGGAAGAAGATACAAGGTATAAAAACTCGTACTCCTCGGAATGAAGGGCCATCGGACGCCCGAGAAAAGCAGCCATATATCGGTCCAACGCAACAAACGACCTGTGCAAGAAAGGCGGCTCAGGCGATGAAAGCTGACTGCGAGCACGGCGACCTACCAGAAAGCTCGTCTCCATAACTCGTCTTCCTGACTCCATTCGCGGCCCTCAGGCAGCTTTCGCCGATGTTCTCCTCGTTGTTGCAGGAAACGGATGCCAAGTCCCTATGTGACATTATAACCAATCTCTTTCGCGTCGTTTAACGGACATACAAGGTACAGCCACGAGACTTGCGGCTCGGATAGTGAAAGGGAATAAAGAGTCAGAACCTGGAGATGAGGAGTGAGCGTCATGGATAGGTCGAAGCTGTGAGCGTACGCAGTACATTTGAACCTCGTGTATTGTGGGTTCAAATAATTTTCGAAGGATCCGGATTTGATTCGCGAACTTCCAGCCCGCCGAAAAACCCCTGTCGTCATCGACAAAAACCCGTGGGTCATTCGAGTACTGGAAGAGCGTTCGAGAAAGAATGACAGATAGAGTGAGGCAGACACACCCGCGAGGCCGCAAGCCAACACCGCCAGTAACGTCCCCCCAAACTCCGCGTTCGTCAAATGCAGGCCTTCTGCCACAGACCGCTCAAATGAAGGACGGTGTAGAATCGGGAGAGTTGGATTTATGTTGGCCCAGAAGATGTGGAGAAGAGAGTCTATCAGGTCGCTGTCGGGAAAGACATAATTCGGGCGTATAGCGTATTCCTCTTTCTCCCACTAAAGTGTACCTGGTAAATATCCCGAAAGGTCTGCAAAAGCTGCAGCAACTCACCGGCAATACATCCCAGAACAAGGGGCGCCGTACATTGTTTAATATGGGCCGTCCCAAGGACCTGCGTTTGGCCTGTAAGGGCAGAATTTTAGTAAACACGTGAATTTCCTGGTTAATTGCCTACCGCGATGGCGCTGTTGGCGAGCGCAAAAGAACTGGCAGCACCGAAGTACCTGCTGCTCCGAGCTCCTGGCTTCCGAGCCTGAAGACGACTGGAACCGATCGGCAGTAAAGTCTTGTCCGTCAACTGGTTCGCTCCCGTCCGCGCCCGAGGTGTGACTGGTATCGCTTTCCGGGGTGCCATGGTTGAATACCGAGCTGCCAGATGCACCATCCCCGTGGTTGAATATCGAGCGCCATCCCCTTGTGGCTGGGATTGCAGCGGTTGCGCACAGAGGGAGCAAACCGAAAACTTGCGTAACTTGGCCTTCAACGCCGCGTTTTCCTTCTTCAGTTCTTCAACTAATCTTCCCAGTACAACTCTTAAAACCCGCCATCCGTATCGAACAAGCCACTTACAGGTTCTTCGGACCGCGCTTCCTGTATGGGTTCAAGTACGTGCAGGGGGCGCCAAATGCTAAGCAACTCGAAGTCGGGCATATTGGGAACGTTGCCTGTTGGACCAAGATTAAATATTATTATTTAAAATAATAGAGTTCCTCAGACTCGAATGTTGTTGGGCGACAGCCTCCGGCCGGATCCGTTCACCGCCACTGATCGCCCGTCAAGACTGCCATTTTCTCACCCGATGCAATCTCATTATACATATCGCGCTCTGCTACAGGCAGAATCGACTACACAAGGGATGTTTCGACACGTTTGTTCGTAAAGAAATGTTGGAGCGAGGGGCACTGGGCCCCAGGCTTTGCCGCTCATAATGAGTGGCGATTCGGAATCTCTTCAGCCCTTCAAGTTTGCATTCTATCTATCTCCTGCTCACGTCTATGGACCTGCCGTCCTGCCCGGGAGACTAATTGACTCGCTTACGCGACACTATCTTCTGACCATGAGGTTGTTCACTGCTGGGCTTACTGGAACTATATCCAAACTATATCCGCAAGTGGGCTCCGAATCGACCTCAAACCCAACTCCGAATCCCAGTGGCCCATCCACACGGCATCGTCCGGGAACGCTCGAAGGCTATCGCCCCTGTCGCGGCCACTGCAATGGGGCGACATGAACGTGAGTTCGACCACGGACATGCATGGGTGGCGAGTCCTGCGCTGAGGGACTCGGTGTCTGCATTTGACGAGGCGGGCAGGTTCCTGGGGTACCAGCACGAGTCGTTCCCGGGGCTCAGTACAGGTGCGTTGCCAATTGAGTATCGAGCGGGGCTTGACTGACTGGACCATGAGAATGCATGCCATCTGTCTGCTTTACCGGTACTGTGGATCCGACTGACGCCAGATGGGTCTCTGTACCCGTCGAACAGCTTGATATTAACGATGGTTGTCGAAGAGGTGAGTGATACCTCCTTCTTCCTGAATGAGCAGCAGGCTAATGATACACACTAGGCCGTGCCGACTGCGCGCTCCCCGAACACCTCGCGCGCTGGCATCCCGTTCCTCTTTATCATCAGCTCGGGCTCGCGACGCTTCGATATCTACAAGGGTCTTTTCACGAAGAATGGTCAGTCCATCCCACCCTTCTTCTTTGTCTTCAGTACTCACGAAAACTTTGATCCGCTAAATCAGACCAGCTCATCGCATCGCCGTTCAGTACATTTACATTCGGGACGTGCCGTTCGGCGCTGCCATGAAGGTGCTCCCGGAGCTGCATCGCACTGATGCGGAGCGGCTGTGGCCGGGGGAGACGCGCGCGAGGGAGAAGGGGAATCGGAGTCGCTGCAGCTGAGGGTGCAGCGGGATTATGGATAAGCGGGAGGTGGAGAACGAGTATTTGGAGTGAGTGGAGGATATGCATTGCCAGTGCTACGAGCGCCTGAGACAGGCCGCGGAGGAGGAGGGGGAGAGAACGCTGCGATACGTCACTGCGGATGTACGTTTCTCTCGGCCTTCCACTTCCAGCACGAAGGCTAACCCTACCTCATCAACAGGCCTGCCCCAACATCGGTGACGACACCCTGCACACCCCGCACGCACCCCTCTCCACCTATCGCATCCCCGACTTCATCGCCTCCCGCACCCGATGTCGACGTTGGCGGGGACCCCAACGCCACCGCACCCATCAACCTCATCTTCGTCGACTTCTTCGAGGTGCAGCTCATCCGGACACTGAACACGATGCAGATGGTGTGCGTGTACTCGCGGGCAGACATGAGGGTGTATAACTCCGGGAGGTTAAATGAGGTGTTGAGGGTGTATGCGGAGGTGGTGTGGAATTGATCATGGTTCATGGGGCGGGAGGCGTTCTTGATTTTGTTGGGGAGCAATATGGAGTGACTAGGGTAGGGGCATAGAGCCATTTAGATTGTACTGTTTTTGATTTAAACCCAGTTCTGACTATGTGAATATACTGGCCCTGTCGGGATTCGCAGATTTCTGAGGCACAGCCACCTCACACTTGATCTTAACTTGCTGGACCTGATTGCCTCAAATTCGTGGGGCTTGGACTGACTTAAGACTAGTTTTTCCAAGTGTCGCTTTCTTTGATGGGTTTCAGCTTGACAATCATGAATCTCACTTAGTGGCGGAGCTCTCGACGGTACAACGGCGTCTTCGAGTTGCAGATGTAGTTTATCTTCCCTCTGACCTCCATGCCATAGGCAGACAAAATTCAAATTGATTACGGCACCAGTAAAGGACAAAATCCCAACCAAAAACACAACCTACAAATCACCTTCCTTTCCACTTCTTCTGTGCCTTGTCAACCCAGATTAGAATTTATGAAGGTGACCCATTCAGTATCCACCCAATGTTGTTGTATTCTGGCCACAAAGTTGTGTTCTCCAGAGCATCCTCCCAGTCTTGAACAAAATTCTCTTCGTCAAATGGTGGAGGGGGTTTGCTGAAGTCGACCAGGCCATCCGAGTCAGAGTCGGCCACCCGACCCTGCCACCTTGTCTCATAAGGATCATTCAATGAGTGGTGCGTACATATATCTTCACTCTTGGCAAGATAACTTTGCCAACATTCAATGAGGTCCAATGGCGGATCTGGGTGTTCCTGGTGTTTGGTATCAGTACTGGGTTATGTTATATAATATCAGGCCAAATAATTACCTTGAGCCATTGCACAACATCATGAAACTCAACTGAACAGAGACAACTTGAATCTAATCCAGAGGAGAATGACTCCCAGGGTGGAACAAATTCATAGAGGTCTTGCAGAAGTTCTGGGCTTGAGTGTGGAGAACATCTGATGAGTTTACCCCATAGATTCGGATAACAGAATATGTCATAAGTGCTGTCATGGCTGAGTGAGTGGTCCAACCAAATGCATGAGGTAACATTGTGAACTTACGCACGAAAGGGTATGTCACCAGCACCGACTCGTTGAATCAGATGAAGATAATGTCTGGCCAAGTTGCTGAGTGCTTTTCCAGTATCATAGAGTTCCAAAGAAAGCACAAAGATTGCAGTTGCACCAGCCAAAACCTGTTTTGGAGTTCTTCCACCTATGATTGAGCACAATGCAGAATGAGCAGTGATCATCTGATCCCATGATATGTCCAATAGAAGATGTGTGAAATATATGGACCTTCTGGGTGAGGCAAGATAAATCTTGAACAACCAGCTAGCTTGGAAAATCCGGACAAAATCCAGAAACTGATGCACAAACTGTTGACAGTCACCCAGGGACAGTGATGAGAGATCACACATCCTCACCTGCAGTACATGAACTACATGAGAGGATAGTGAAAGGAGTTGAAATTTGAGCTCAAAAAGTTCTGTCGTCTCCATCAGATCCCAGGTCAAGGAGTCCCACAACAGTATGAATTGGAGGCCTTGCCAACAGTGGACCAAATCTTCAGGGACAGGCCGAATTTCCTGCATTGTGAATGAGCAATGGCCATGAGGTATCATGAGATGCATTCAGGAGTCAGACTCACTTTAAACCAAATCAGAACCTGTTCAATCTGGCTGGCTGATTCCGATGGACGGAAGCTTAAATTCCACCACATGAATCTAGATTTAAACCACGAATCAAAGGTATAAGATCTGTTGAAGGTGGGATGGAGGCAATGCATTCAAAGAAATCCTTTCCAATCACCTGGCTATATACGAGACAATGAGAGAACAAACATTTTAAGAATAAATTCACACACCAGTAATAACCCTGCCAGCAGGCATCATCGGAAAGTCTCTTGAGGACTGCTCCTGCTACATTCATGCGGGTTTCCAGCTTGATATGAAAAATTGATGACCGTTGAGGATTCTTCAAAAATCCAAAAATGATGCATGATGCACGGAAATTCCTCTATTCTTCTCTATGTTGAGGACAGAGTGCAGACAACGAAGAATTAGCTGTGTATCTCCAGTCTGCAGTTCAAGAAGTCGGTCAATCTGGAGGGGATTCCATCTGAATCTCGAGATAATCATGCACTGCAAAATATCAAGAAGTTTAGAGCAAAATTGGATGGGAACCCCAGATAGAATCTGGATGTACAGCTGGTCAAGAGCTTCAAAAGGTGCCTCAAAATCGGTAGGGGTGAGACATGAAACAGCCACCAGCCGCTCTGTGGGACGGAAATTTTTGTCGTCAATGAATCTAATGATGGTGGACGCATAGACAAAGTATCCGGAGGATTTTTCAACCAGACTTTCTACAACATCTGCTGGTGGCCATGGAGCTGGAATATCTGCCATTGTATGATGTTCACAATGGATGCGAGCAAATTGGTTGTTGAAGTACTTCTTGACATCCATAAAGGACTGGTGGACATTGATAGAATTGAGGATCTTGTCAAAGGATGGGTCGTCAAAGGTCTCACGGATATGAGCCTCTGGTCTGCTGGCAATGAGAAATTGAAATTTGCTTGGATGTAGCCAGACAGTGATTCGTATCAGACGTAATATTTCCACCTGAGAATCATGAGTGTCACACTCATCCAGACCATCAATGAGGAGAATCAGAGGCGAAGAATTCGGGAGTGACTGGCATGGCTCAACAATCAGTTGGTGCAGTTGAACCTCCATCTGCCTTGCGACAACAGATGAATTATCCTCCACAATCTGGGAGATTAAGGGTCTCAAATCCTGATTGTGCTCTGCCAACTGATAGGCAAGTGTGGCAAACAGAACTTTGGGATTCCCTCGAGTTGCATGGCCTCGTTTGAAAAAGAAGGCTCCCCCAAGGCGGCCCGCATCCTGCAATCACTGGCATAGTGTCTGCATGATTGCAGACTTTCCTGCCCCCGCAGGCCCATGCAGCCAGCAGATTGGCCGGCAGAGGTGAATGTCTGGCTCCTGCTTGTCGTCCTCGCTCTCATCCTCGTCATCTTCGCTCTCATCCTTGTCAGAGTTGCCTATATTCTCCTTGTCCTCATCATGACCTTCGGCACAGTCATCATGATCCTCAATTGCCCAGTTGTATAGACTGTTCAACATTTTTGTACGTGTTTGGGGATGACATCTAGGCTGTGGAAAGCTGTCGGCAGAGTCGTAGAGTGCCTCGAGCGCGACCGCACGGTGCAGGATATTGATTCCTGTTTCCCCTTGGCGGTGGTTCACAGTATCGGCAGTGATGAATGTTCCGCCATGCATAGATTGTGTCGGCTGGGGAAGGTATTGATGCTCGAAATTATGGTAGGACTCGCCTGTGCCCCAAATTGACTGGTGGTTTTGGAACAACTGAGTTGAGAAATCACCGAGGCCGGCTTGATCAATGGGGTGCTGATAGTTGACGGGATGCGAAAAGTGCGGATCAAACGGAAGAAAGGTGGAAGGGGAAGTTCCTGCGGGATCCAATTGCGGCAGAAAGTGAGAAAAAGGATTTAGTGCAAACGTGGACTGCGTCAAGGAAGAGACGCGCGAGTCCGATGAAGGGTGTTGTTGATCGAAACCCGCCAGTGAATTATGTGGGCAATAAGAGAGATCTATTTCATATGAGAACTATGAAACCATATTGAATAACCATTTGAAACACACCGTAAGGCCTGTACCTCGTTCCGATCTCGTACTGAAGGTTCCTCGTAGCATGAGACAATTCACGGCTGGCTCCTTCCGACCCGCCAGGTTCAAGTAGAGGTCGCGGACGTGTGTCCGGCAGGTGATTTTGTATCACGAGGTGCATAGTTGCAGCTCGAAAGTTGGGGCCTTCCCCAACACCCCCACCGCCACCCTCTCTGCCTCCATTTCCACCAGCGCCTCCGGTACCTCCTGGATGAAATGAATATTCATGTTAGCAGGCTCGCCGACTTTCTACGCACCAGAGACTCGAGAGATGTAGATGTTCCTGATTTCCTGGGATTCGCTAGCCTGGCCAGCCATGACCAGTGCGGATCTTGATGTTGTGCGCCAACCTTACATCAGTGACCGGCAAAGTCTACACGGGAGAGAGAACCGACCAATTGAAAGAATGGGTGATTCTTGCAGCTGAGATGATGGAACGGACGGACAACGACGCGAGAAAGGGATCGGTAGCGACGGCGAGAGTTAGAGAGTCGACAACGTGTTGTCAGCGTGTCGTCGCCTGAAATAGGACTCGTGGAGGTAACGCGGCGTAACCGAACGCCACTAGTAGCCTGCCCCGTGGTTACCCTACAAGGAGGATGTGTATCTGCAGTGGACTATGCAATGGACTTGAAGGCAGAAGACGAAGGGGTGATCACGACAGACACAGCCAGACACAGCCGGCCGTGGTACAGTTCCTGTTCGAAGCGCGCGAGAATAAAATCAGTTCGTGGAAGGCTGATGGCAAACTGACTTTCTCCCGGAAAAAAACCGCGTTAGTTGGTGTAGACTCGAACTGGTATTTCTGAGGAGAGACAACTCACTAGTACAAGGTAATGGGAACGTGCGATCTTTTTTAACTCGAAGGTGCAATCATTAACACCTCAGTAGGCACCGCAGATATTACGTACTGCACCTCTTAGGTGGGTTGTTCTGTATGAAAAGAACCTACCTAAGAGGTGCGCCTCCGCTCGGTGACGGGGTCGTTTGAGGTAATAGATCAAAAGATAAGATTATGGCGGCCAATTAGATTGCCAGTCTGGTGGCCACGTGCCGGCATCCTCTTTCTTTCCCGCCGCTTCCACCTTTTCCGATGCTCTACGCGCGCTCTCCTGTGCGCGCTTTCCGTGCGAACTGATCTACGGGCGCCTCCGGCCACTCTAGTCCCTCATTTGGTGCCTCTTCCGCCTCTTCCGATCGCCGCCAGGGCACCGTCCGCGCCGCCTTTTTGCACGATCTCAAATTTGAATACCGCCTATGCGCGCTGTCCGGCGCTACACAACTCGGGAGATCGTGTGTGCTCGACTGGCTCCATCTCTGGCCACTCTGCGCCCTCCAGTGCCGCCTACACCGCCTCCTGCTCGTCGCCTCTTCCTACCCACGCATCTGGGCGCATACTTTGTGGCGATGTCCGCAACTCCGACGGGAGGCTGGTGGCGATGAGGCGCAGTTCGGGGGTGGAGTAAGATATGCCATTGCCGCCCGCCGCGCGGGGCGTCCCGCTCCCATTCCCACCCCTGCCGTTCCGCGACTCGCTCCGCCCCCTCCTCGAACTCCCGCTCCCACTCCCCGCCGACCTGGGCGAACTCGATCTCCTCGCGCCCGTGCTCTGTGCCTTCCCACTCGAGTTAGAGTTGGAGTTGGAGCTGGGCTGCGCAGAGTCGCGGCGGAGCAGCCCCGCAAGCGCCGACGGCAGACTGGGCAGACTCCCCGGGATATTCGGCAGGCTGGGTGTGAACTTCGATGTGGAATTCGCGCCGGGCGCCGCGCCCACACTTGCGGCGCGCTGCAGCCCCGCGCCGGCGCTCGCCCGCAAAATGGAGATCCCCGTGCTGGAGGCACCGGTCCCGCGCTTCGAGTACGCCGTGCTGAACGCAGACGCGTTGCTCGACGCGGATGGGGAGGCAGAGGAGAACGACGCCCCGACCGCACTCCGCAGCGCGGCAGCGGCGTCCGGCGCCCAGTCGCGCGCGCCCACCGTCACCCACTCATCTGCTGGCTCGTCCCTTGCGCGCCGTGGCTCTTCCCGCAGCGCGTGGGGTTGGTGGCGCGGCTATGGGTGTTGGTATTTGTTTTCAGTAGCCGAAGATCCCAAATATATGGCATAGTAGCTCAATAGATCCATTTTTGATGTTTCATCCTTTCCGTAAATTGGGTCTCTCTCTGTTTAAATCAACATCAAGTAGTGTTCTAAGGTGTATGGAATAGCTATTAGAACATTAATGAAGACTTTTAACAGCTACAAAAAATTATACAGCCATGGACATAACATTCCGGAGATGTGCCCAGGATTGTAGTAGTGAACGTAGTTCAACTTCATCGTGTTTCTGGCACCGACCTTATAAGTCCAGATACCTCAAGATATTCCGATGGTATGTTGGTGGGGCAGCCCAGGGCTTTAATTTGGGCCCTACACGACCTTATTTCGTTCAGAATTGAGCTCACAAGGAATTATTTTCAATGGTTCTACGTTTATTCGCTTTGTGATTGGCTGATCAAGGACCGTCCCGGCGCCGGCCCGGAGGTGGCCCGACCTGCCGTTCACCCATCTCTCGCCTCCATCAGTCTAAAGTCGGTTTTCAATGCATATATTTCAAAATATCTAGGTACATAGTAATAGTGGAGGAACGGATGGCCCACTGAGGTGTCCCAGAGGTGTCTCGGAGGTGCCACGGAGGCGGTGGAGGCTGTGGAGGCACCGGCGGAGATGGCGGGCGGAGGCGTGGCATAAACAGTTGAAGCCACGAGTTCGGACACGATCACAGCACCGCCTGGCGCTTCGTCGGCAAGTACCTGCACTGGAACCCCCGGATCGAGGAGCTCGCCCGGGCGTACCTCCGGCGCGCATTCGGAGTCGCTCCCGGCGCCCCCCTTCCGCCCGTGCGTACTTTCGTTCTCCTCCCCTTGCTTATACTCTATTCACCGCACCGCCATCCACGTCCGGCGCGGCGATTTCGCAGGGTGGTGCCCGACCACGCAGCCCGTGGACGAGTGCTTCGCGCCGCTGTCCACATACGCGCGGCGCGTCGAGGAGGTGCGGGAGGAGCTACAGCGCACGCAGGCCATCGAGGTGCAGCGCGTGGTGCTCACGAGCGACGAGACGAATGCGACGTGGGAGGAGGTCGCGGCGTACGGGTGGCACCGCGTCGACCACAGCACGACGGTGGAGACCCATAGCCGGAGGTGGAAGCAATGATAGACAGCACCCTTGAGAATCCTCGATTGTCCAGGCGGCGCGCCCGAGGGAGGGCGGCGCCAAGGAGGTGGGGGGAGGCGAGCAGAGGCGAGCCAAACCGCGTCTTGGGTACAGTGAGAGGATAATGGTTCCCTTTGAGCTCCGCGGCGTGCCCAGGCGACCTAAGGCAGGCGGGAGGAGGCGAGCAACGAGCGGCGTGGTGGAAGCTGAGGCGGCGAGGTGTGGTGCCGCGCCGCATGTCGTAGGCGCCAGACAGTGCTAGCGGATGCGGGGTCGAGTGCCGGGAGAGCAGCAGGCAGGCCTTGGTTCTTTCTGGTTAGGCAGCGGTATATGTACGAGGAGGAAACGGGAGAGCCGCAGCGGCGCGTGGAGGCGAAAGAAAAGAGCCGCGGCCGGCAGTGCCCAAGCAGTGCCACTGATGGCAGCATTGCTCCATCGAATGTTCCGTACTTACCTCAAGCGCCACCGTCACCGACCGGAGGCGCACCTCTTAGGTAGGTTGTTTTCATACAGAACAACCCACCTAAGAGGTCCAGTACGTAATACCCGCGGTGCCTGCTGAGGTGATCATTAACACTGTTGCGGTAAAGAAACCGACCACTGCTAGCCCCGTTGACTGCCGACCCCGTTCGCGACAGGGCCATCCCACAGCAGGCGACATATGCATTGCTTTCTGGCTAAAAAAATTAACGGTCGGCGAAAGGAACATCGGTATGAGAAGGGACTACATGCCGCGGTAATTGAGATCCGAGATATTAGCTTCCGCCGTTCACGTTGCTCTTCAACAGCGGAAAATTTGTGAAATACTCAGCCATGTTCGGCGGGACTATAACCGCAGGGGCTGCAAGGTCTCCAAGAATTTGACGCAGACTGAGCGTTGAGTTAGCCTCGGCGGAAGGTGAGTACGGCCAGAAAGAATCAGAGGGTCAAGGCCTCGGGGACGCTGTCTTGAGAATTAGTCCAACGAAAGTTCAACAGTGCAAAGCATAAGATTCAGTCCAAGGCTGGGGGTCGCTCAGAACACTTGTAAAGCGAGTGCGTGTCGGAGAATTCGTAGTACTTACCGATCTCAGGAGCCAGCGACCATACAAGGCACAGATATAGCATTTTGGCCGATGCTGTTCGCGTTCACAGCTCAGTCTAGATTCAAACACCCAGTTTCTGTCACTGAAACCTTGCGATCCTGCTTCCACTCTTGAACGGTTAAAAAGCGGACAGGGAGGCGGTGGACATTTTAGACTGCACGAAGATGTGACCATGAGCGTGAAGACGACGGCTAGAGACCCAAACGTCCGCCGATCAACGACTGTCCGGGATTCAACTCGGATTAGTCCACTCGTTTCGTGCTGTGAAAGGCGAGTCTGCGGATTCCGAATTGGCTATCAAGATAGTACAAAAATCTAGAAGAGAAAAAGCAAGACATTTATTCCCACCGAATTCCCCGCTGGTATGGAATATTCTTCAAGCTGGAAAAGATGAAGAGCCAACATCAGCACTCGCACTTGCAAACAAAGAATCGAAACATCTCACTCGACTTCAATGCAATCTCCTACCCGCCGCACCCAGACGTACAACAACTGTCCCTGCACACCCCTCTCCCTCAAAACCTCGAGCTCCGCAAACTGGCGATACCCTGCATTATGGAACGGAATCTCCACCCCATGCACCCTGGACTTCCCCGGCTCCTGCGGCCCAATCCTGACGATAACGCTCCGGCGCCGGTCGTAGAGGAACGCCGTCCCTCCACCCAGGTCGTAGTACACTACCTTCCCCTGATGCGGGTCCCACTGACCCTTGCCCGCGTTGGCAAGAATAGCGCGACACATGAAGCGCTTGCCGCCGTGTTGGTTCCGCGGGGGCTCATCGACGAGCGGGCCGCCCATTTTCGCGGCCTCCTGCTCGGAGGCGAAGCCAAAATCGGCGACCCAGTGGATGTATGCGCGTGCAGGGACGTAGAGGGTGTCTTTGGGCAGGGCGGACGGGTGGGAGGCAATTTTCTTGGAGATTTTGCAGACGAGTTTGTGCGTGGGCCACTGTGCTTTGGCGCAGTCTGTGTGACAGTACGAGTCGTACGACTGGGAAGAGTATACATGTCAGGGTTAAAAGTAATTTCCAAGAACGAGAGTACGCACGACTGCCCGACATCTCCAACGCAAAACATTGAGAGTTGACTTTTAAGTTTTAATGTTCAACACTTACGGTTTGGAGTTGTTACGATGTTACGACTGTGAACACCGCCTATGTCAAATACATGACTGAGGTTCGACAAAAGCCGACCGCGGCGGGCCATAAAATAATGAAATCATTGTGTTGTTATTACAGTCCAGGGGCGAGTCGGGCGACAGCCTCCGTTCACGCGGCCACTGATCGCGCGCCAAGGCTGCCATTTTCTCCATCCAGCTCATACTCACATATCGCGCTCTGCTACAGGCAGAATCGACTGCACAAGGGATGTTTCGACACGTGTGTTCGTAAAGAAATGTTGGATCCGAGAGGGGCACTGGGCCCCAGGCTTTGCCGCTGATCATGAGTGGCGACTCCTGCCTTTAGGGAAATCTGCATTTATCACGGAAAAAGAACGCGGTGAGCCTACTCATTATGTATTGCTCCGGTTCCGAAACAGTTCGGTGTAAAGGTCGTTCGCCGGTGGATTCTTGGATTCCGCCCGGAGCTCGTCCATCACGCTGTTGTACTGCTTTGTCTGCTTGACCATGCTCCTGAGTCCCGACCCCCGATGTAGGCCTCCTCATCACCTCGAGACCCTGAGCGAACAATTCGGCGTGACGCGCTTTGCGACGACGCAACGTGAAACGAGCGTATTTGCTCATCCAAGAACGCAGCGCCGGGGGACACGTATGGCCCATGTACGGTACCGATGCATAGTGTCGTAGTCGCGGCCGTAGAAGTGGTGTCTCCCCCTGCACTGGAGCGCAAAGTCAGTCATCGAACTCCCCGCAGCCGTTGGTATTGCAGAATGCGAGGGGCATGATTAGAGCGTGGAGCCGAAATGGACCGTTCAAGAAATCCTCCACCCTAAGACTTAGGTTGCACTTCAGGTCGTCCGGCAGCCACATGTCAGTGCCGTCCCAAGCCCCCCAATTGCACGACTAGAACCGGGGTGTGGTGCCAGTTTTTGATTGCTTGATGCCGACGGTACATTCGTTCCTTGGGGAGTCTGAGCAGTGAGGATGACTGAAAGCAGGGGAAAATACGGGAGCTGATAAGCTGTTACTGGGATTGTCCAGAAATATCACAGAATCCCAATGGTCGCTCGGTGGGCGGGAATCCTTTACCGTTCGCGCTGGTTGTTTTTTGTGCAAAGTAACACGGGAGCTTGGCATGTGTTTGGCGAGGGGTGGTAGGAGGGCGGTTGCAGAATTGCAGTAGACTGGCCGGGCGAAGGGGAAAGCGCAGCATCTCGGTTTTCTGTTGAGCTCGATAATGGCGATAGGAGCCTAATAGGGGCAAGCTAGCGGAGTTTGAATCAGCAATAATCACATGCGATCGAGATAGTTTGCCGATTTCTTCGATTTGTTAGGTGACTGGGCGGCACTTGCTTCCGTGGAGGTGGGCGGCGCATACACGCCTAAAGCCGTTAGCAAATGCGGTCAAAAGAACTCGAAAATTACAAGCACAATATTACATGTACAACACGGTTAGATATATTTTAGTTAAACTACAGCTGTCATCTCACGCCCCGAAGTTGCTGTACCAGTTTGCGTTTGCATCCCCAATCCGATTGTCCATATACGCGTCCCAGTTGTTGATGTTCCTGCAAGTAATCCATTCAGCCGAGTGCAGGCACGACGAAGACAAAGTACGAACGCGACGTCCGTGGGGGCCGCCATCCACATCGACATGAGCTCGTCATCGAAAATGTTATTATTCGCGTCTTCTATGGAGGCATCAGCAAGCATTTGTTCCACAGAGATTCCGGGTCCGAGCTGAGACGATTGATCAAAGGAAGGTGCAGTGTTCCAGGGCATCGGTTGTTCGAAGGATCGGCGAAGTTGGGTGAAAAAATCTTCAGGGACATTACAGGGAGGAATCTCCGTAGACGGGATGGAGACAGGTTCTGGTGTGGTCGCGGCCGCGGATGCCGTAGGTTCGACAGAATTATTTTCGCTATTCGGTGGATGTGAGAGCGGCAAAGAACCGTCGAGAGACCACAACTCTTGAAGTAGCTCCCAAAGCCGGCCAACTGGTTGCAGCCTTTATGTGGCTTAGTATCGAGTGGGATGACCGCCAGAAAGTACTTGCCTGGATTCACTGAATTTGAGGATCTCCATAGCCGTCGCCACTAGACGTAGATCCTCGTTTTTCCCCAGCGGAAGACCGGCACGCTTCGTCGCCAACAGATTTAACACCAGGATGATGCCCGAGACGAACACGGGGTTCTGTTCAAAGCAAAAAGATGTGTAGGCGACTGCCAGAATAGACTAATGGACATACAATGATATTAGGTAGAGGTATCCGTTGTCGTTTGCGGAGCCAGGCATCTGCTGTGTGAAGGACTGCGCGCGCTGCTCCAGCGCAGATGGAGAGCGATATTGCATTCGTCGCGTTCTGGATGTATTGGCGGTGGATCTGAAAGAACAACCGTCAGCGAGGCCGACAAATCAGCAAGGACAGTCCTAACCGCTATCCGAACGTAGTTGTACCCTATAAATAGGGTCGCAGACTGGTCGAAGAACGTGCCCTGCGGTGGATGCTCAGGATTCCATCGAACTGCGCACAAGTTCAAACCAGAGAACTGCTATCAAAATACTCCGACGTACGATGCGCTGGAATGGAATCCGTGAAGTTGTTCACAGCAGAGTCCAGCTCGGCAACAGTGCGCGGTTCCCAATCGGGGCCATCCCATCCCATCAGCAGCTTCGACTTTTTGGAGCCATAGAGTCGGCGCATCACATCTCCCACAATCTGTTTTCTAGGTTTAGAAGGCATATGTTGTTGCAGACTGCATAATTTGATCACCTCGTGGAGCCGCAAATTGCAGATGGAATACGAGAGCTTTGGGGCTTGCCGGGCGGCTGCGTGAATCCTTGATCCCAGTACTCATCATCGACCTCCAGTCTTGAAGGAGGGGTCGTTCAACAGTTCTAATAGTCGCGATGGAAAGGCTTACAGGAGCTCAGCGTCGTACCTATGGCAAGCGGTCAGCGGAAGAAGATACAAGGTATAAAAACTCGTACTCCTCGGAATGAAGGGCCATTGGACGCCCGAGAAAAGCAGCCATATATCGGTCCAACGCAACAAACGACCTGTGCAAGAAAGGCGGCTCAGGCGATGAAAGCTGACTGCGAGCACGGCGACCTACCAGAAAGCTCGTCTCCATAACTCGTCTTCCTGACTCCATTCGCGGCCCTCAGGCGGCTTTCGCCGATGCTCTCCTCGTTGTTGCAGGAAACGGATGCCAAGTCCCTATGTGACATTATATCCAATCTCTTTCGCGTCGTTTAACGGACATACAAGGTACAGCCACGAGACTTGCGGTTCGGATAGTGAAAGGGAATAAAGAGTCAGAACCTGGAGATGAGGAGTGAGCGTCATGGATAGGTCGAAGCTGTGAGCGTACGCAGTACATTTGAACCTCGTGTATTGTGGGTTCAAATAATTTTCGAAGGATCCGGATTTGATTCGCGAACTTCCAGCCCGCCGAAAAACCCCTGTCGTCATCGACAAAAACCCGTGGGTCATTCGAGTACTGGAAGAGCGTTCGAGAAAGAATGACAGATAGAGTGAGGCAGACACACCCGCGAGGCCGCAGCCAATACCACCAGTAACGTCCCCCCAAATTCCGCGCTCGTCAAATGCAGGCCTTCTGCCACAGACCGCTCAAATGAAGGACGGTGTAGAATCGGGAGAGTTGGATTTATGTTGGCCCAGAAGATGTGGAGAAGAGAGTCTATCAGGTCGCTGTCGGGAAAGACATAATTCGGGCGTATAGCGTATTCCTCTTTCTCCCACTAAAGTGTACCTGGTAAATATCCCGAAAGGTCTGCAAAAGCTGCAGCAACTCACCGGCAATACATCCCAGAACAAGGGGCGCCGTACATTATTTAATATGAGCCGTCCCAAGGACCTGCGTTTGGCCTGTACAGTGTTGTCACTTAAGGTGTTAATAAGGGTAAATCTTTTTGTTAAGGCCTTAACACCTAATTACGCCTTAATATTAAGGGCATATTAAGGCTTAAGTTAAGGGGTGCTCAATTTTTTTCTACGTCAGATCGTAAGTAGCTACTGCACAATCAGCCGTAAACCAGCTCCCATCCAGAAGAGCTAAGGCTGCCCTCTCCTCCCAGTCGTCATCACTGTCAATGTCAATTGGAATGGGGACATTGTCTGGGTGATAGAGGGCAATACAAGCCCAGCAGTAGGCATTGAAATGTGCCATGTTATGCTTTGTTCCTTGGTGAAAGAACTCTATCAGAGGGTCGCAGCATCTGGAATGACCTTTGTACTATCGGTGTCTGTGGAGTGTCTGTACGTGTCTGTACGGTCTGTCACAGACTGCCCCAGTCTGTCACAGACCTTACAGACACCGGCAGACCTGGGCCATTTTCCAGATGAGGTGGGCAGCATTGACAAAGAAGATGCGAAGAAAAAATGATGTAATTGCCATCAATAAGTCTTAATTAAGGCTTAACGGTACCGAAGCTTGAAGCTAAGTCTTAATATTAAGGGGTAATTAAGCCTTAACTTAACTTAAGTCTTAACTCTTAAGGACAACACTGGGCCTGTAAGGGCAGAATTTTAGTAAAACACGTGAATTTCCTGGTTAATTGCCTACCGCGATGGCGGTGTTGGCGAGCGCAAAAGAACTGGCAGCACCGAAGTACCTGCTGCACCTCGTGGCTTCCGGGCCTGAAGACGACTGGAACCGATCGGCGATAAAGTCTTGTCCATCAACTAGTTCGCTCCCGTCCGCGCCCGAGGTGTGACTGGTATCGCTTTCCAGGGTGCCATGGTTGAATACCGAGCTGCCAGATGCACCATCCCCGTGGTTGAATATCGAGCTGTTAGATGCGCCATCCCCTTGTGCCTGGGATTGCAGCGGTTGCGCACAGAGGGAGCAAACCGACAACGCCGCGTAACTTGGCCTTCAACGCCGCGTTTTCCTTCTTCAGTTCTTCAACTAATCTTCCCAATACAACTCTAAGACCCGCCATCCGAATCGAACAAGCCACTTACAGGTTCTTCGGACCGCGCTTCCTGTGTGGGTTCAAGTACGTGCAGGGGGCACCAAATGCTAAGCAACTCGAAGTCGGGCATATTGGGACCGTCGCCTGTCGGACCAAGATTAAATAATAGAGTTACTGTTCCTCGGACTCGAATGTTGTTGGCCCGTTCACCGCCACTGATCGCCCGTCAAGGCTGCCATTTTCTCACCCAATGCAATCTCATTATACATATCGCGCTCTGCTACAGGCAGAATTGACTGTTGGAGATTGGCAATCCAGCACAAGCCCGAGACATGGCCGAGGTGCTGACTAAAAGATGACTGATATGGAATCGGAGGGAACATGCCAGAACATGCAGGAAAAATAAGATTTTAGTATAAATACAGTACCTACAGTAGAGCTCCTCATGAGCTTGTAACCAAAGGCCTAACAGCCAGGAGTGATATCTCAATTGGTTCACGAGATAAAACCAACACAAGCTCATATTTATCACTCACAGCCACACTCGTCCTCCACATCACATCACACGCCACAGAGAGAAGGCCAGGGAGGGAGACGAAGAGGTGGAAGAGATATAGACGAAGAAGAGACCGTTAAGTACGGGGCACACCTCTGACCGACTGGGGGCAAGTACAGGCCAGTACCGCTGAACGAGTCAAAACAGGCTATGACCGAGATATTAATTTATGCTCGAGAGTCTGTGGAGCGCCCCGAAGCACTGTCTGACGTGTTAATGCCACGGAAGCAGTCTAGGACCCCAAGAAGAGAAGAGCGGAGCAGAATTCGCACGATGAAGAAGACTTTGATGGGATCACGGTTGAAGCCGTAGTTGCCAAAGAAGCCGACTTGGAGAACTTGATGGTTCTCGAGGATCATGACGGATCCATACGAATTGAAGGATTCAGGGAGAGATAATAATCTCTTGTTGTGCAGGATTGAGGGAGAGTGTTGGAGATTGGCAATCCAGCACAAGCCCGAGACATGGCCGAGGTGCTGACTAAAAGATGACTGATATGGAATCGGAGGGAACATGCCAGAACATGCAGGAAAAATAAGATTTTAGTATAAATACAGTACCTACAGTAGAGCTCCTCATGAGCTTGTAACCAAAGGCCTAACAGCCAGGAGTGATATCTCAATTGGTTCACGAGATAAAACCAACATTGACTGCATAAGGCATGTTTCGCCACGTGGAGCGAGGGGCACTGGGCCCCAGGCTTTACCGCTGATAATGCATAATGAGTGGAGATTCGGAATATCTTCAGCGCTTCAGCCCTTTGGATTCTATCTCCTACTCGCGTCTATGGACCTGTCGTCAAACCGAACTCCGAATCCCAGTGGCCCATCCACACGGCATCGTCCGGGAACTCTCCAAGGCTATCGCCCCTGTCGCGGCCGCTGCAATGGGGCGACATGAACGTGATTTCGACCACGGACACGCATGAGTGGCGAGTCCTGCGCTGAGGGACTCGGTTGTGTCTGCACTTGACGAGGCGGGCAGGCTCCTGGGGTACCAGCACGAGTCGTTCCCGGGGCTCAGTACAGGTGCGTTTCCAATTGAGTATCGAGCGGGGCTTGACTGACTGGACCATAAGAATGTATGCCATCTGTCTGCTTTACCGGTACTGTGGATCCGACTGACGCCAGATGGGTCTCTGTACCCGTCGAACAGCTTGATATTAACGATGGTTGTCGAAGAGGTGAGTGATACCTCCTTCTTCCTGAATGAGCAGCAGGCTAATGATACACACTAGGCCGTGCCGACTGCGCTCTCCCTGAACACCTCGCGCGCTGGCATCCCGTTCCTCTTTATCATCAGCTCGGGCTCGCGACGCTTCGATATCTACAAGGGTCTTTTCACGAAGAATGGTCAGTCCATCCCACCCTTCTTCTTTGTCTTCAGTACTCACGAAAACTTTGATCCGCTAAATCAGACCAGCTCATCGCATCGCCGTTCAGTACATTTACATTCGGGACGTGCCGTTCGGCGCTGCCATGAAGGTGCTCCCGGAGCTGCATCGCACTGATGCGGAGCGGCTGTGGCCGGGGGAGACGCGCGCGAGGGAGAAGGGGAATCGGAGTCGCTGCAGCTGAGGGTGCAGCGGGATTATGGATAAGCGGGAGGTGGAGAACGAATTTGGAGTGAGTGGAGGATATGCATTGCCAGTGCTACGAGCGCCCGAGACAGTCCGCGGAGGAGGAGGGGGAGAGAACGCTGCGATACGTCACTGCGGATGTACGTTTCTCTCGGCCTTCCGCTTCCAGCACGAAGGCTCACCCTACCTCATCAACAGGCCTGCCCCGACATCGGCGACGACACCCCGCACACCCCGCACGCACCCCTCCCCACCTATCGCATCCCCGACTTCGTCGCCTCCCGCGCGCCCGATGTCGACGTCGGCGGGGACCCCAACGCCATCGCACCCATCGACCTCATCTTCGTCGACTTCTTCGGGGCGCAGCTAATCCGGACACTGAACGCGATGCAGATGGCATGCGTGTACTTGCAGGCGGACGCGAGGGTGTATAACCCCGGGAGGTTGAATGAGGTGTTGGGGGTGTATGCGGAGGTGGTGTGGAATTGGTCATGGTTCATGGGGCGGGAGGCGTTCTTGATTTTATTTTTGGGGGGAAATGTGGAGTGACTGGGGTAGGGGCATAGAGCGATTTGGATTGTACTGCTTTTGATTTAAAGCCAGTTCTGACTATGCAAATATACTTGCCTTGTCGGGATTCGCAGATTTCTGAGGCACAGCCACCTCACGCTTGATCTTAACTTCTGTTGGACCTGATTGCCTCAAAATTCGTGGGGCTTGGACTGACTTAAGACTAGTTTTTCCAAGTGTTGCTTTCTTTGATGGGTTTCAGCTTGACAATCATGAATCTCACTTAGTGGCGGAGCTCTCGACGGTACGACGGCATCTTTGAGCTGCAGATGTGGTTTATCTTCCCTCCGACCTCCATGCCATAGGCAGACAAAATTCAAATTGATTACTGCACCAGTAAAGGACAAAATCCCAACCAAAAATGCAACCTACAAATCACGTTCCTTTCCACTTCTTCTGCACCTCTTCAACCCAGATTAGAATCTATAAAGGCGACCTATTCAGTATCCACCCAATGTTGTCATAGCCTTGCTGCAAAGGTGCGTTCTCCAGAGCATCCTCCCAGTCTTGAACAAATTTCTCTTCATCAAATGGTGAAGGGGGTTTGCTGAAGTCAACTAGGCCATCAGCCACTCGGTTCTGCCACCTTTTCTCATAAGAATCATCCCGCCAGTGCATACATATATCTTCACTCTTGGTAAGATAACTTTGCCAACGTTCAATGAGGTCCAATGGCGGATCTGGGTGTTCCTGGTGTTTGGTATCAGTACTGGGTTATGTTATCAGGCCAAATAATTACCTTGAGCCATTGCACAACATCATGAAACTCAACTGAACAGAGACAATCTATTCCAAAGAGATCAGATGAGGAGAATGACTCCCAGGGTGGAACAAATTCATAGAGGTCTTGCAGAAGTTCTGGGCTTGAGTGTGGAGAACATCTGATAAGTTTACCCCATTGACTCGGAGGCCAGAATATGTCAAAACTGCAGTTATGGCTGAGTGAGTGGTCCAACCAAATGCATGAGGTAACATTGTGAACTTACCACACATGCAAGGGTATGTCACCAGCACCAACTCGTTGAATCAGATGAAGAAAATGTCGGGCCAAGTCACTGAGTGCTTTTCCAGTATTGTAGAGTTCCAAAGAAAGCACAAATATTACAGTTGCACCAGCAATAACCTGTCTTGGAGTTCTTCCACCTATGATTGAGCACAATGCAGAATGAGCAGCAAATATCTGATCCCATGATACATCTAATAGAAGGTGTGTGTAATATATGCTGGGCAAGGAAAAATAAATCTCAAACAACCAGCTAGTTCGCAAAATCCGGACAAATTCCGGAAACTGATGCACAAACTGTTGACAGTCACCCAGGGACAGTGATGAGAAATTGCACATCCTCGCCTGCAGTACATGAACTGCATGAGAGGATAGTGAAGGGAGTTGAAATTTGAGCAAAGAAAGGTTTATCATCAGATCCCAGGTCAAGGAGTCCCACAACAGCGTGAATTGGAGACTTTGCCACCAGTGGACTAAATCTTCAGGGACAGGCTGAATTTCCTGCATTGGGAATGATCAATGGCCATGAGGTATCATGAGATGCACTCATGAGTCAGACTCACTTTAAACCAAATTAGAAGCTGTTTAATCTCTATTGCAAATTCCAATAGAGTGAAGCCATAAGTCCACCAGATGAAATCTAGACTTAAACCATGAATCAAAGGTATAAGATCTGTTGAAGGTGGGATGGAGGCAATGCATTCAAAGAAATCCTTTCCAACCAGATTACTACATACAAGACAATGAGAGAACAAACACTTTAAGAATAAATTCACACACCAGAAATTATCCTGCCAGCAGGCATCATCAGAAATTGCCTTGAGGACCGCTCCTGCTACATTCATGCGGGTTTCCAGCTTGATATGAAAAATTGATGACCGTTGCAGATTCTTCAAAAAATCCAAAAACGACGCATGATGCACAGAAATGCCACTATTCTTCTTTATGTGGAGGACAGAGTGCAGACAGCAAAGAATTAGCTGTGTATCTCCAGTCCGCAGTTCAAGAAGTCGGTCAATCTGGAGGGGATTCCATCTGAATCTCGAGATAATCATGCACTGCCAAAATATCAAGAAGTTTGGAGCGAAATTGGGATGGGAACCCCAGATAGAATCTGGATGTACAGCTGGTCAAGAGCTTCAAAAGGTGCCTCAGAATCAGTAGGGGTGAGACTTGAAACAGCCACCAGCCGCTCTGTGGGGCGGAAATTTTTGTCGTCAATGAATCTAATGATGGTGGACGCATAGACAAAGTATCCGGAGGATTTTTCAACCAGACTTTCTACAACATCTGCTGGTGGCCACGGAGCTGGAATATCTGCCATTGTATGTTGATGTTCACAATGGATACGAGCAAATTGGTCATTGAAGTACTTCTTGACATCCATAAAGGACTGGTGGACATTGATAGAATTGAGGATCTTGTGAAAGGATGGGTTGTCCAAAGGTCTCGCGGATATGGGCCTCTGGTCTGCTGGCAATGAGAAATCGAAATTTGCTTGGATGTAGGCAGACAGTGATTCGTATCAGACGTAATATTTCCACCTGAGAATCATGAGTGTTGCACTCATCCAGACCATCAATGAGGAGAATCAGAAGCGAAGAATTCGGGAGTGACTGGCATGGCTTGACAATCAGTTGGTGCAGCTGAACCTCCATCTGCCTTGCGACAACAGATGAATTATCCTCCACAATCTGGGAGATTAAGGGTCTCAAATCCCAATTGTGCCTCTGCCAGCTGATAGGCAAGTGTGGCAAACAGAACTTTGGGATTCCCTCGAGTTGCATGGCCTCGTTTGAAAAAGAAGGCTCCCCCGAGGCGGCCCGCATCCTGCAATCGCTGGCATAGTGTCTGCATGATTGCAGACTTTCCTGCCCCCGCAGGCCATGCAGCCAGCAGATTGGTCGGCAGAGGTGAATGTCTAGCTCCTGCTCGTCGTCCTCACTCTCATCCTCGTCAGAGTTGCCTATATTCTCCTTGTCCTCATCATGACCTTTGGCACAGTTATCATGATCCTCAATCGCCCGTTGTATAGACCGTTCAACATTTTTGTACGTGTTTGGGGATGACGTCTAGGCTGTGGAAAGCTGTCGGCAGAGTCGTAAAGCGCCTCAAGTGCGACCGCACGGTGCAGGATATTGATTCCTGTTTCCCCTTGGCGGTGGTTCACAGTGTCGGCAGTGATGAATGTTCCGCCATGCGTAGATCGTGTCGGCTGGGGAAGGTATTGATGCTCGAAAGTATGGTAGGGCTCGCCTGTGCCCCAAATTGACTGGTGGTTTTGGAACAACTGAGTCGAGAAATCACCCGAGGCCGGCTTGATCAATGGGGTGCTGATAGTTGACGGGATGCGAAAAGTGCGGATCAAACGGAAGAAAGGTGGAAGGGGAAGTTCCTGCGGGATCCAATTGCAGCGGAAAGTGAGAAAAAGGATTTAGTGCAAACGTGGACTGCGTCAAGGAAGAGACGCGCGAGTCCGATGAAGGGTGTTGTTGATCAAAACCCGCCTGTGAATTATGTGGGGCGATAAGAGAGATCTATTTCGTATGAGAACTATGAAACCATATTGAATAACCATTTGAAACGCACCGCAAGGCCTGTACTCTCGTTCCGATCTCGTACTGAAGGTTCCTCGTAGCATGAGACAATTCACGGCTGGCTCCTTCCGACCCGCCAGGTTCAAGTAGAGGTCGCAGACGTGTGTCCGGCAGGTGATTTGTATCACGAGGTGCATAGTTGCAGCTCGAAAGTTGGGGCCCTCCCCAACACCCCCCACCGCCCACCCTCTCTGCCTCCATTTCCACCAGCACCTCCGGTACCCTCCTGGATGAAATGAATATTCATGTTGGCAGGCCCACCAACTTTCTACGCACCAGAGACTTGAGAGATGTAGATATTACTGATTTCCTGGGATTCGCTAGCCTGGCCAGCCATGACCAGTGCAGATCTTGATGTTGTGCGCCAACCTTACATCAGTGACCAGCGAAGTCTACTCAGGAGAGAGAACCGACCAATTGAAAGAATGGGTGATTCTTGCAGCTGAGACGATGGAACGGACAGACGACGCGAGAAAGGGATCGGTAGCGACAGCAAGAGTTAGAGAGTCGAGAACGTGTTGTCAGCTAACGCGGCGTAACCGAACGACACTAGCCTGCCCCGTGGTTACCCTACAAGGAGGAGGATGTGTACCTGCAGTGGACTATGCAATGGACTTGAAGGCAGAAGACGAAGGGGTGATCACGACAGACACAGCTCGACACAGCCGGATCCCGTTCGAAGCGCGCGAGAATAAATCAGTTCGTGGAAGACTGATGGCAAACTGACTTCCTCCCGAAAAAAACCGCGTTAGTTGGTGTGGACTCAAACTGGTATTTCTGAGGAGAGATAACTGACTAGTACAATGCAATGGGAACGTGCAATCTTTTTAAACTCGAAGGTACAATCATTGACACTGTTGCGGTAAAGAAACCGACCACTGCTAGCCCCGTTGATTGTCGACCCCGTTCGCGACAGGGCCATCCCACAGCAGACGACATATACATTCCTTTCTGGGTAAAAAAAGTAACGGTCGGCGAAAGGAACGTCGGTATGAGAAGGGACTACATGCCGCTGTAATTCAGATCCGAGATGTTAGCTTCCGCCGTTCACGTTGCTCTTCAACAGCGGAAAATTTGTGAAATATTCAGCCATGTTCGGCGGGACTGTAACCGCGGGGGCTGCAAGGTCTCCAAGAATTTGACGCAGAGTGAGCGTTGAGTTAGCCTCGGCGGAAGGTGAGTACGGTCAGAAAGAATCAGAGGGTCAAGGCCTGGGGGACGCTGTCTTGAGAATGAGTCCAACGAAAGTCGAGTGCAAAGCATAAGATTCAGTGCAAGGCTGGGGGTCGCTCAGAACGCTTGTAAAGCGAGTTCGTGTCGGAGAATTCATAGTACTTACCGATCTCAGGAGCCAGCGACCGTACAAGGCACAGATGTAGCATTTTGGCCGATGCTGTTCGCGTTCACAGCTCAGTCTAGATTCAAACACCCAGTTTCTGTCACCGAAACCTTGCGATCCTGCTTCCACTCTTGAACGGTTAAAAAACGGACAGAGAGGCGGTGGACATTTTAGACTGCACGAAGATGTGACCATGAGCGTGAAGACGACGACTAGAGACCTAAACGTCCGCCGATCAACGACTGTCCGGGATTCAACTCGGATTAGTCCACTCGTTTCGTGCTGTCAAAGGCAAGTCTGCGGATCCCGAATTGGTTATCAAGATAGTACAAAAATCTAGAAGAGAAAAGCAAGACATTTATTCCCACCGAATTCCCCGCTGGTCTGGAATATTCTTCAAGCTGGAAAAGATGAGGAGTCAACGTCAGCACTCGTGCTTGCAACCAAAGAATCGAAACATCTCACTCGACTTCAATGCAATCTCCTACCCGCCGCACCCAACAACCGTCCCTGCACACCCCTCACAACCTCGAGCTCCGCAAACCGGCGATACCCTGCATTACGGAACGGAATCTCCGCCCCATGCACCCTGGCCTTCCCCGGCTCCTGCGGCCCAACCCTGACGATAACGCTCCGGCGCCGGTCGTAGAGGAACGCCGTCCCTCCACCCTGGTTGTAGTACACTACCTTCCCCCGATGCGGGTCCCACTGACCCTTGCCCGCGTTGGCAAGGATAGCGCGACACATGAAGCGCTCGCCGCCGTGTTGGTTCCGCGGGGGCTCATCGACGGGCGGGCCGCCCATTTTCACGGCCTCCTGCTCGGAGGCAAAGCCAAAATCGGCGACCCAGTGGAAGTATGTGCGTGCGGGGACGTAGAGGGTGTCTTTGGGCAGGGCGGACGGGTCGGAGGCAATTTTCTTGGAGATTTTGCAGACGAGTGTGTGCATGGGCCACTGTGCTTTGGCCCAGTCTGTGTGGCAGTACGACTGGGAAGAGTATACATATCAGGTTTAAATTAATTTTCAAAGAACGAAAGTACGCACGACTGCCCGACATCTCCAACGAAAAACATTGACAGTTGACCAACAGTTGACTTTTAAGTTTTAATGTTCACTTACGGTTTGGAGTTGTTACAGTCCAGGGGCCGTTCACCGCCACTGATCGCGCGCCAAGGCTGCCATTTTCTCCACCAATCTCATTATACATATCGCGCTCTGCTTTCGACACGTGTGTGCGTAGAGAAATGTTGGAGCGAGGGGCTTCGCCGCTGATAATCGGGATCACACCGCTCTTGAGCACCTTATCCTCAAACGTCGCGCGGAACGCCCCATCGGGTTTCGACAGCCCCTTCTTCACCTGCCCGCGGATCCCCGACACCGTGCGTATATTCGCCCCCTCAAACTTGGCCACCTCGAGCGCCGTGCTGAACATATCCCGCACGAACGCCGTGTTCTTAAAGATCTTATACGGCACGCCCGTGAGCTTGATCTTCTTCACGATCTTCACCGAGCGGTCGATGTCCAGCACCACGCCCGTCGCGGACACCCTGAACCCGGGCGCCGCGCCTGCGAGCGAGTTGAACGCGCAGAAGCCCGTGTTGGGCAGCGCGACGGGCCCGTAGAACGTCGCGTAGCAGTGCATGTGCTCCGGCGTGTACTTGAGCATGCGCATGCGGATGCTGTGGTCGTCGAGCGAGTAGAGCGGCACGCTCTGGAAGCGCCGCCAGCCGACGGAGAAGATGAGCGGGTCGTTCGTCTTGAGCGTCTTGACGTACCACCGGTGGCGCTTGATGCGCACCTGCACGAAGCCGAAGCGCTCCTCGGCGGGGAGCAGCCCGCCCACGACGATGGGGTACGCGGGGTCAAAGTGCTCGATGAGCTCGCACGGGACGGAGACGAGCTCGATGCGCACGTAGGTGCCCGGGCGGTACCCTTCGACGAGCGCGCGCGTCTCGGCGGAGATGTCTTTGAACTCCTCGACGTTGAGCTGCAGCTGCCGCGAGATCTCGTCCTTTTTTTCCGTGTAAAAGTCGACCTTGGAGGCCTCGGGGGTCGTCGTATTGCTCGTCGAACTTGCGTTTGAGCTCCTCCTTCTTCTTGGCAAGTGCGGCTGCTCTTGAAGACTCGGTGGTGGGTGGCGCGGACGTCGAAGGCTGGGCCTCATCGCCCCCTTCGAGATCCTCAAAGTCGGCGCCCTCACCCTCTTCGTCCTCATAGCCCTCGCCCTCGACACCGTCCGCCGCAACCGGGCCGTGATAAACAGCGCCCCGAATGGAATCGAGTATCTCCTCGTCCTCCCACTTCTTCAAGTCCTCCTCCTTCACACAATCTTGCTCGAATCCACCTCCTCCTCCTCATCCTTCCTCGGCACATTCTTGAACCGGAAGAACTCGCCGTCGTCCTCTTCCTCCTCGTCCTCGTCCATCGCACCCTCCTCCTTCCCAGCCAACACCTCCTCGGGCGTCAACTCGCTCGAGTAGATGAGCTTCGTCCAGTCTTTCCGCCGGCGCGCATTCGACGACGCCGCCTGCGCCTTCGCCGCCAAATTCCCCTTCCACTTCGGCGCCGCCTCCTCCTCCTCGTCGTCCTCGTCCCCCTCACCCATCATATCGTCCTCCTCCTCATCACTCGGAATATCCAGCGCGTCCCCATCCTCCATCCGGAACCGCCTCCCCATCCCCTCGTCGTCGTCGTCGTCGTCACCCAAGTCCGAGTCGCTCTCCGCGTACTCGACCTCCCCGCGCTGGATCTTCGACGTGCTCGCCGTCGGAAGCGTGCGCGTAGCGTCCCGGCGCGCCGCCCGCCCGGTGCTGTGCGGATTCGGCGCGCGCTCTTCGCCGTCGTCGTCGTCGTCGTCGGCTTCGCCGTCCTCATCCGAGTCGATGCCCGACTCGTCCCCTTCTTCCTCGTCCTCGTAGCCGTCGCTGTCGTCGTCGGAGTCGCCCGCAGGGGCCTCGACGGTGAGGTGCTTTGAGGACGAGCCGAGGAGGCGGATGTGGCTCTGCGCGACGGCGTCTTCGAGCGTGGCGCCCGCGTCTTGCAGGTCCATTACCATCTGCTCGCCCTCGCCTTGGGGGACTGAAAAGGCGCGTGAATAAATTGCAATTAAAACGCAAGGGCAGAAAACCCACCATCCGTATTCCCCCTCGTGAAGCTGCCGGGCACATTAATCCACACCGCGTCTTTATCGTACATCACGCCCCCAATATCGCTCATCGGCGCATGGATGAGCAGCTTCTTCTTCTCGCTCAGTTTCCTCCGCTTCTCCGAGTCCGCGTCAGGCAAGCGGACACGGGTCGCCCAGAATCGTCACGCTCTTCATGTCGAGGGTCGCCCACGCCGGGAACGTGCACCTTGGTGCCCAGGCGCAGGTTCGTGCCGCGGACGTACCCGTACACGGTGACGGTGCGGTCGCACTTGCCCTTGCTCAGGCGGACCTCCTCGCGCGGGGGTGAGGTCCTCGATGCGGTCCGCGAGGAGGTACGGGTGCGCGTTGCGGAAGACGAGCGGGCGGAACTTCACGACGCTCACGAAGCGCGAGAGGTTGAGGATCTCGGTGTCGGGTGTGGTAGCGGCCGTTCAGCACGCCCGAGAGGTAGAAGAGCTTGGCGCCCTGGTAGATTTCGGTCCAGAAGCGCTTCTTGAGCGCCTTTTTGGTGTCCTTGAGCGTCGCGGCCTTTTTTATGAGGTCGAGGTGGGTGAGGGATGCCGATGACTTTGGGGAAGCCGTGCGATTGGAGGATGTTGAGGAATTTGGTTTCCTGCGCAAAGAAATAGATTGGCATGCAGTCGAGGTATAAAAAGTGGGAACACACCATCTCGAATCCAAACGAACCGTCTATCATGAGCAGAACGAGGTCGGCGATTTTTCCAATGTCGATCATGCTGTTCAAGTCGTTGTTGCATTCGATGAACGTTAGACGGCGCTTCTTCCCACTGACGACTGTGACCGGCCCCTTGACGTCGTTCAGCGTCTGCTTGGTGTACCGCCGCACCAGACTTTTGAGAAGTGTGGTCTTGCCGACACCAGGAGGGCCCACGATAGCAATTATTACTGGCGGGGGTTCGGCCGTCGGGAGTGCGGTTGACCAGCGGGACATGAAGACGGGTTTGGTCGCGCTCGGCATTGCGACGGCCCTGCTTGTCAGCGGTACGGCCAGATTTTGGGGCAAAAGCCTGGTTTTGCAGCGTTGAATTGAATAACTTTTAGATTCTTGAGTTGCGTACTGTACCATTTCATTCAATTCGTCGGACCTGTGACCCGTGACACCTAAAACCGAATTTCGGTTTTCGTGGATGGGCCTCGCCCAGGCGTATACGGTGATCTTCTATAGAAAGGGTCTCTAAGTCAGAAGGGGGACTTTCTATAGAAAGTCCTCTAACTAGACGTTGCACCGCTTTTATATATTAGAGAGACCTACCGCTTAACATACTGGGGCGGGCTTGCACCGGCGGCGTCGTATGGCGCGCACATTTACGCGATTGATGTCGGGGGGCTGTGCCTCCCGCCACGCCCGAATGCGCAAAAATTGGGGGGCTCCGCCCTCTTTCCGTTACGGCTTCTGCTAGCTAGCCCGCCGGTGCACACCAAGTTCTGCGGCATGTAAGGTAGTTACAGTAGACCGGATGCGCTTAAATGACTGCCCGCAGCCACAGGCTCCTCGTCAATTGGGCGGGAATGGGAGCACGATGGTTGTTTGTGACTGTTTACTTTGCATCAAACCACTTCCACCGCTTTCCCTGGCCTCCAATAACTTGAGCTCGCTTGATCTGCAGCTGCCAGGACTATCAGCAAGCAGCTCTCTCTATCCTTACTGGTTCTCTTGTCAGCCAGCCCGCCCCGCCGCCCCGCCGCCCCGCCGCCCCGCCGCCCCGCCGCCCCGCCCGCCGCCTGCATCTACCCTTCCCCTCTTCCTCTACCGCTCCCCGCCCCAAAAAACAGCCGGGAGAAAATATGGGAATGTCAGACATTGCCCTCAAATTACGAAGAAAGCTGCATTGAGCCATGAACAAATATGTTCAACGGTTTGAGAAATTGCGTTGACAGCGGAGAGTGCCGGTCCCATCACTGATCATTTAATTGCCGTTACGTCCGACTCTCGGCAACACCATGACCGTGCCCTCCAATGTACCAATTTCAGGTCGGGGGCTACTTGCAGGATTTTTTTGAAAAATACTAGTCATTACATTGTCATTTAAGAGAAATTACTGGACATTGAATACTATCGGCAGGACTACCTCCATTTTCTTCCTCGCTGAAGGATCATCACTGATGCCGTCTCACCGCATATTGCTAGGTGATCGGTCCGAGAATGTAAATAGTGTCTCTGTGCTTCTGACCACCGCTGTGCTTTGTGCAAGATAATATTTCAGTTTTGCTCCTAACAGACGATGAGGATGGGAGGCCAGAGCATTGATTTTGATGGAATCCATCACAACTGATGGTCTACAGGCAAACAGGCGTTTTTTGAGCTTTACTCGGCAACTTTGAAAGGGGAGGAATAGACATGTATGGCATTTTTTTGAGTCTCAAAATTTGCAGCGAGACAATGCTCATCGAGAAACGAAATCAATCAAGTACCCGATCAAAGGATCAAGTCATGTGATTCGGCAACGGACTTGCAAATTTCACGATGAAGGACAGGAAAAACATCTATTAAAACAATAGTAACTATCCCGTAATCGCTGGTTGAACAGCGCAGCTTGGGCCCCGGTTGAGCGGCTACCTACGCCTCTTTTCTGGCTGTGGCGTCTTTCTTGATCTGATCCATAGTCCGCTTGGGGCGGCGCCTGGTAGCCGGCTGGTGGGCATCTATTCCGGGGCCCGAGAGCGACAGGCTCCTGCTGCAGCTCCAGGAGTCTCGCACCCAGTGCTCCTGGTTCCCTCTGCAGCCCCTCGTTCCCAGGAAGAGGGGGTGGAAAGTAGTGGACCCCATGATCGTGATTCCTCTCCGCGCGCTTCTCCCGGTCATCACGTTCCTTCTCTCCCAAGCCCGAATTTCCCTCAACCGCTCACGCGACACGGTCTCATGCATCGCATCCCCTGCCGGCACCATACGGGGGCTGCCGCGGGCTCCCCTTCACCCGTCCCGATGTCGCCGTCGCCATCATCGCCCGTCCCACTGAGCTGCCCCTGTAGTACCATTATAATGTGCCCTGGATTTTCCAGCAGTGCACATTAATATGTGCACTTTGCATCTCCTGGCCTGGTGCACATTGTAATGTGCACCCTTCCCCTGCCATTCCCGGCATGCTACTGCCAGTTCCGGCATCAATGGCATGAGGTTTCCTTATTTGTACCTGCTTATACACCTTCTGCATTGGGCTACAAATTGATTGACAGCACCTGCCTGTCAATCAACACTATAACAACAATTGATGGAAAGTTCCCAGGCATGTACATCAACTTTGCCATCATTTATCGCCGGCTCTGGGAATTTATTTTGTGTTTTGCGCAATAACTAGGGGGTCTCTTGCAAAAACTGTAAATACAGCCAAAATAGCCCTCGGCCGGCTCTACAACTTTGATTTTGAGACCATTTTTAGCCAACTGCCTTTTTTGGTCACTACACTTTTGGCCCAAAAGGAAATTACAGTGTTTTCTGTCTCCCTAGCTCAATTCTTAACCATTTTGGATGATCTAACCACATAGACCTATAGATCTGTGGTCATCCAAGCCACCTGGGACACAGTAGAGCCCATTAGAGAACAATAATAGGGGTGAAAATAGCGAAAATCCTTAAATTACATTCTGATCATGATATCTTGGGTATATACCCTTGTAAATGACTCATGGATACACAACATTGTTTCTTTGGGCTGCAAAGACATTCCTCAGATAGGTGATCAGATGCTAATAATTAAAAACATCGCATTTTGGCTATACAAAGAAAATCTATTTTGACCTTACTATGCACTCCTCCATCATGTGAGGCCTTCCCAAACACATCATTTGGATGTTTCTCATGTATATGGAATAGAAAAGTAAGTAATGCACACCTGGAATGGGGAACACTCCATGGTACAGGGTGATCTTCTTGTGGGTGCTTGTTCACCATGTTCTGGATGCCACAGGGTCATAAACAATGTTCTGAAGACCATTTCCAGTCTAACTGAGCTACATAAACAGTTCTGAATCAAAAAGAGTGCCTATACAGTGAGGGAAACTCCAAGAGTGTCTATTGTCACCTTTTGCTCATTTCATGAATAGGGCACTATGGAGACCAGACAGGGAAAAATAAACACCACAGATGAAATCAGACAGTCAAAATACACCAGATTAGGCTTTATTTGAAGCATTTTGGTCAATTTTTGGCCAGATGGTGTTTTGAGCTAAGGTGAGCATATAGTGTGTGAAAACTTGCTCTTGAACCTATATGCTCGGAAGCAGCATTCAACCAAAACCTAACCAAATCACTTGAGGTAAAGAATAATCTGGTGTATTTTGACTGTCTGATTCCATTTCTGATGTTTATTCTGCACTATCTGGCCTACATAATGCACTATTCATGAAACAAGCAAAAAGTGTTCAAATCACACTGTTGAAGTTTACTATCAAATATTGTGACAATTTCTGGCCCAAAACCGTTCTTTAAGGCTTATTTAGACTAGTATTAAGTGTTTAACAGTAGGCTTGGCCCTATGGCAGCCAGAACATAGTGAACAAGTACATCCAAGAAGATCACCCTGCACTATGGAGTGTTCCCCATTCCAGGTGTGCATTACTTACTTTTCTATTCCATATACATGAGAAACATCCAAATGATGTGTTTGGGAAGGCCTCACATGATGGAGGAGTGCATAGTAAGGTCAAATAGATTTTCTTTGTATAGCCAAAATGCGATGTTTTTAATTATTAGCATCTGATCACCTATCTGAGGAATGTCTTTGCAGCCCAAAGAAACAATGTTGTGTATCCATGAGTCATTTACAAGGGTATATACCCAAGATATCATGATCAGAATGTAATTTAAGGATTTTCGCTATTTTCACCCTATTATTGTTCTCTAATAGGCTCTACTGTGTCCCAGGTGGCTTGGATGACCACAGATCTATAGGTCTATGTGGTTAGATCATCCAAAATGGTTAAGAATTGAGCTAGGGAGACAGAAAACACTGTAATTTCCTTTTTGGGCCAAAAGTGTAGTGACCAAAAAAGGCAGTTGGCTAAAAATGGTCTCAAAATCAAAGTTGTAGAGCCGGCCGAGGGCTATTTGGCTGTATTTACAGTTTTGCAAGAGACCCCTAGTTATTGCGCAAAACACAAAATAAATTCCCAGAGCCGGCGATAAATGATGGCAAAGTTGATGTACATGCCTGGGAACTTTCCATCAATTGTTGTTATAGTGTTGATTGACAGGCAGGTGCTGTCAATCAATTTGTAGCCCAATGCAGAAGGTGTATAAGCAGGTACAAATAAGGAAACCTCATGCCATTGATGCCGGAACTGGCAGTAGCATGCCGGGAATGGCAGGGGAAGGGTGCACATTACAATGTGCACAGGCCAGGAGATGCAAAGTGCACATATTAATGTGCACTGCTGGAAAATCCAGGGCACATTATAATGTACCTACAAGGTCTGGTGTCCCACTCTCCCTATCCGCAACACCGCCTCCACTTCCCTTGCCGCCTCCACATTTTCCCCCGCGTCCGCGTCCACGGTTCCCTCCTCGCCCACGCCCGCGCCCCGTACCTCCAGCACCTCCAGTACCCCCGCTTCTGGTGCCCATGCCCCGTGGCGACAGCGGTGCGTTACACATTGGACGTGACTGCGGAAACGCCTCGGATGTGAAGGCTGGAGCTGGGATGACGCGAGCCGCCGATGGCAGAGAGATCTGGGGTGGGGGCTGTTCCAGAGTCGAAGCGCGCTGCTGCGGGGCACTACCCGTCCTAGGCGCTACGGATTCACCTGCCGCTGCTGCTGAGTCTGGCGTCCCAGAGTTTGGCGTCCAGACGGTTTGACGGAGCGGCGAGGGCCTCGCAATGGAGGACTGCGCGGGTATCGCAGCGGGAGCGGGGGACTGCACCGGGGACGCGTGCGTCGCAGCGGGGGACTGCGCAGGCGTAGCAACGGAGCGCGACAGCGTCACCATGGAGGCGGGCGACGTTGTCGCATTGGCAGTTGGCGACGGTGTCGCTGCCATCGTTCCAATTGCGCGTGCGGCGGGTAGGGAGAGTCCATGAGGGCGGTGGGAGGGGCTACCGGGGTCGTAGCGGAAGGCAACGAGAGATGTCAATAATCCGCTGTGTGAGGAAGACTCTGCAGAAATTGACGTGATCACGAAGTTGTGTCTTGATGGCAGATTGGCGAGGCAGAACAGGATGCCGGCCCGGGGAACATTAACTCGGCTGGGTGATTTCCAGTTTCCTGAGTAGGGGCGGGCGCTACTGAGGCTGAGCGGCCTCTGATTCCTAGCAAAGCAGGGTCGACAGCTCATGCTGTAGTATAATAGTGCAATATACCGACGCGAGTCGGAGGCCCCGAATTACAAAATATCGCGACAGCTGTCGGGCGTGGGAATACTGTGGAATCGCTCCCTGGGCGGCTTTTTTCGGCATCCCTTGGTTACGCTCGCTTGGCCTCAAAAAAGATGTTGGGCCCCCCGGAACAGCGGCGATTGTCGCGTATCGCACCATCGGTCGGGGTTTCAATTTGGCAGGTGTCATCATCGAAATGATCAGATATATCATCAATACCATCAATGTCGACCCAGTGCGCAAATCCCGATCATCCCATCAGTATTTGTTCGCTGTCTCCTATTTCGACATTGTCGATATATCGATTCAAAATGATATACCGGTGCTACCTGTGCTACGTATTGCGTGCGCGTTTGGGAGGGCTTTCATCTTCCGAACTCCCCGCGGCCTTACGTTTCTGATCGCCGTCACAGCGGTGATTAGTGCCGTGTCAAGCGTGTGAATAGGGGTGGCGTACTTGTTCTTTGCCGCCGACAGCAGCCCCTTCAACACCCATAGTACGTCGCGGACGGCGGCGGCCCAGTCCTTCGCTGGGTCCTTCACTCTTTTCCCCTCGCCTCCACCACACCAATGGCAAGCAGCACGGTCATTATGCCGTTACCACCGGGATGTGCCAGCACACCCCAGTCCCCGACCACTTCGCTAATCGCTGGCCGACCCGTCTCGTCTTTCTTGCGCCACTCTGGGGCTAGGCTGGTCCACCATCCCCACCATTTCTCAACCAGCTTGTCGTTGATTCTCCACCTGTGTCTCTCTGGTAGTCGAACGGCCATACTTGATCCACTGGGCGCACCTCCGCTGGTCTCAAGCCTGGTTTCGAGGGTAGTGGAGCCGTCTTCATGTCCGGTGAGTTCACATTCACACGCGCAATGACTTTCGCTTACCGTAGTTTGGTACCCATAGGCCTCCTCGAGCTGCGCCCATGTCCTCACCCGCGTCAGCCCATTCCTCTGAGCCCGCCGCTGGACACGCATCCAGCAGTGCCGATCCGTCCCGCATCCATTTCGGCCATTCGCTCTTGTCCTGCGGCGCGGTGTCATCGGGCGTACTCTTGCCCTGTCCCCCGTCCTCCTCGCGCTCCCCGTCGTCACGTCCTGTTTCTTCATCCAACTGGATTCTCGTCCTCTCGCCATTCGCATTCTCCTCCTCGTCGCCCTCTTCGCCCCTCCCACTTCTCCGCCCTCCTCGTCGTCCTTGTCTCCGCCCTCCTCGTCGTCCTCGTCTCCGCCCTCCTCGTCGTCCTCGTCTCCGCCCCTCGCTGTATCTTTCTCAGGTCTCCCTCCCTCTTTTGCGAGTCTGGATGACTTGCGCACCGAGAATTGTGGTGCTGCGTTGGGTGCGCGGGGGGTGGCGGGGGCGCGGACGCGGCGTCGGCTTCGGCGGCCCCAGGATCTGGGCCGAGGCGTGCCGCAGGTTCAGCGCGTCCAACAGCGCTGCATTTCTCATGATGTTATTTTTCGCGTGTGAAGACCTCTATGTGCATCCTGGATAACGTTCCCAGCCGCTGCGCGCCGCTCGTTCGTCGGGAGGACTCAAGCAGCCGCTTCATGTCAGTTCCCAACACATGGCCCGATGGGAGTTCGGGCGTCGTGCTTCGTCGAGGAGGGGTGGCAATAGGGGTTGTGTCTGGCAGTTCGGGGCTCGGGCTGCGCGTCCCCTCCCGCGATGACGTCCTTGATACCGTCGGAAGAGGGTGTTTCGTCTGGCGATTTCTCGCGGCGTTTGCGCCCACGGCGGGCGTCCCTCTCTTCGACGTTCTTCCGCCCGGCCCGGCTGTCGCGCTTGCAGATTCCGGGGTGTCGACTGGCGCGATTACCTCCATCATACTCCCGATCGGCGCTGGTGCAGGCAGATCCAATGCACTCGGCGGAGCTGCCCATCTCGCGCCGCCAGTGCCTGGCACTTCACGGGTCGCGGTTGTCTGCAAAACCGGCCGTAAGTCCCTCACATTCTGTCTCAAGTCACAGCAGGTACTAACGCGATGCTGTTTCTCCCAGAAACTTCATCCAGTGGAGCATGATGTTCTTCTTGAAGCCATCGGGGTCCCACTCATGGAATTTATACCCCGGCGAGTTCCCGATGTCCAGCGTACGGCCCGGAATGCAGCCTATTGTGTGATCAATAACCTCATTACTTTCTAGCCACTTCGGAGACTTACGCTGTCATTATAAACTTCTCGCTGCCCGGGGGCGGGGCGGCGCCCTGCGAGCAGTGTAACATGCAATCCCGTTAACTTTGCGATGCCGTCCAGGAACGGCTGCACCACCTGTGCCAGGTTCATGCGGCACCTACGTTACATGGTCAAGATTTATTCCCTATCCCCTTGTGTTATCACTTACGCCTCCCGTTTTGCAGCGTCGGGCTCATCCGGCTCACCGACTTTTTCTGGGCGGCCGTTGTATTCCGCAACTGCTGCCTCGTGTTCCTCCTCCCACTCTGCGACCAGCTTCGCGTGCGTCGCCTCGTCCTCCTCCTCCAGTAACTCCTTGGCGCAATTGCAGCGAAAGGAGAGTGAAAACTTGGGTTCCAGCCCGGCCCGCGGCCACTCCGCGTTGAAGCGTGCCTCCACCGCCTCCGCGTAGTCCTCGTGCTGCATGTAGAATTTATGCAGCGGCAGCTTCCGCGGGGGTGGGCCCGGTCGCTCGAATCCTTCCAGCCAACTGAGGAACGGATTTTGTTGGAGCGGTTGGTGGCTGTTTTTTTATGCGAAAACCAGCCTTTAATTTGCTATAGCCAGCCACAGTACTCAGCAACAATTCTCAAAGTAACCAACTCCACGCACCCCGATCACGTCTGCCTTGATTTTGTCCTTGAAGGCGGGATTCACGCCTCCTGTCTCCGCCCACGCGCCCGCACCTGCGGGAAGCGCGTCCGTACTGAGCGCGGGATTAGGCGCGGCAGCAGTAGACTCGGCGGATGGCGCGGTGGGAGTAGACTCGGCTGATAGCGCGCGGGAGTAGACGCGGCGGATAGCGCGGCGGGAGTAGACGCGGCGGGTGGCGCCGCGGCAGGCGCGTTGTTTGTCGTGGTCGGGATCGTGGCGGGAGGCTGCGCGTCGTCCATCGTGGTGGTGGTTGCGGTGGGGGACGGGTCGTTGGTCGTTGTCACCGTGCGTGCAACCTCCACTGTCTTCGACTTCGGTAGCGGCTTCCCATCCGACCCATACCCCTCATACCAGGGGAACCGCGCCCACCACAAGCCCAGTATTCTCGTGAAAA